>VXBB01001195.1:40181-62921 GCA_013399915.1 Illadopsis cleaveri
TTTTTTTTTTTTTTTTTTTTTTTTTTTTTTTTTTTTTTTTTTTTTTTTTTTTGAGAGAGAGAGCATGAACAGTCACCTTAAAGGGATACAAATGTTATAGACACTAGAAAACTCTACTAATGTTTTAGGTAACTCAATAAGCTAGCTGATGACAAATTATCAGTCATCTTGAAAAGAAGATTAACTGTATTTATGCTAAGAATTCCATAAAGTGACAAAAAATTATTTATCAACAATTCTTATTAATCAGGAAGCATTCATCTTTATATCAGCCCATCTTTATATCTGTTATGTATATAGTGTTTGTGAAACTTTTGCTTAACAAAACCCAGTATTGGTTATTTAAAATGTACAGACAGGAAAAATTAAATTAAATATCGGTATCAATTTTTTGTTCCTTCTCTGTCATTAAGTTTTATTATGATTATATTAGTCCTACAAGAACACATTTTTTTCTGCAAAGAATAAATAGCACTTGTATCACAAGATTCACAAGGGATATTTTGTTTTTAAGAATAGGGACTTGTATGAAAAGAAATGTTTTTCAGTTCTCCAGGCTCTGAATGAATTATTTTGCTACACAGTATTGAACTGAAATAAAAGTAAATTCCAGTTGTAGTCAAGTGCTTTAAAGACTGGTTTTGGTCACCTGAAGGAAATAGTAGACAGAATATTTCTACCATGGAAAAAATTCTGGAGGGAAAAATCCATGTCTGAGCTATTTTAGGCATAAGAAGAACAAAACACTTGTATTTTGAAACAATCCATCAGAAGAGATCTAATGTGTACACTTAACTTCGCCTGTAAAGAAGCCTGAAGCTTGTCTTTGGCAATTAATTTATTTCTATTTTAACCCAATTTCATGATGAAAGCTCCAGCTACAAACTTGAAAATAAATACTTGTTTAACCATTCAATGAAGGATGTTTCCTCTACACAGGCCTAGAGAACAGGTCCACTGATGCATGTAGGTATTACATCAAAGCCTAATTGCTATTGTAGGTACCTCCATAAAGAGACCTCCGAGCCTTTCCCAATCTGTATAACCTACTCGCTTAGCTTACAGCTGCAAAAGAACTCAAACACACAGGATTTAGGCTGGTTAGGATTTTGATCCTAAACTCCAAATTGTGGCCATGTAATTTCCTGTTCAGTGGCTTCCTATCCCTGAAATCTACAGATGCCAACATTGTCCACAGTAATACTCCTCAGACTGAAGTGTCTGGGCAGCAGCACCACATGACAGTGAAGGAGATCTGATAATTCTTTCAGGCTTAAGCTTCTCTGGGATTCATAAAGGAACAATGGACAAAGTAAGACAGATGTTCCCAATACATTCCTATTGAATACAAAAGTGGCACTGCTGCCCTTTTCCTTAATGAGATAGCAGTTGGAGAGCTCATCAACTTATGCATTATGGAAGTCAGGAAATAGGTGTTCATTTTAGAGAAGCTGCTAGATGAATCCCCCAAGAACCATTTGGGAACGTGTTCTGTTAAACTATTCATAAGTGATCCAGAAAATGAGTTGAACAGTAATAAAAATTTTCCAGTGATAAAGACCACCTCTTTCTGTGTGTACATACTCTAGATAATGTTATTTCAGGAGAAAAATCTTGAAGGCATGACATTCAGATCCAAAGAAAAAATTTGCTCCATGTTCAGTATCAATTACTAGAGTATTTTCCATTAGGCAATTTTTAAGAAAGGAAGATAAACGAAACTGTGAAAGCTCTACTAGACCATTTTGATGCCCCAATTTAAAAACATTTTGAAACAAAACAGATAAAGAAGAGTTATTATGAATGTGGAAATATTTGCATAGGAGATGTCAAATACCAAAGTCTTGGCAATTTTGATGTTCCTGCAGCTCAGGATGTCCTTAAACAATTAATCCTTGGAAAGCTTTTCAATTTTCACTAGTTCTTATGTTCTTACCCAAACTTTTCAACCTGTAACTTTCAGGAGTTGCAGACTGAGTGCATTCTTAAGTTTTCCTGTCTCATTTAGAACTGTGAACCCATGAACATTGGGCATGATGTGTTGCATACATAGAGGAAAAAACTCCAATATGTAGATCTATTATGTTTTTGTTCTATGATAGTTGCAGCTGCTTGCTGATGTATCTTCTATCACCTGTTACACAGATGTGTATGCTTAAGGTGGTTACGGGTCAAGTATGGAACCCACTTCTCATGTTAAAGATCCTATTACTAATTAGCATTCAAATGAGCTCAAAACAGAATTACAGGTGCTTCATCTAGAAAGCAAGGCAACACTTCAGCCACTCTGATTGCTCATTACAATCAGAGCTGAAAGAGTGCAGAGGAGAGTGATTTACTGCCACTTTCAGCTGCAAAGTCAGGAGTTATGCCTGCTGCAAGATGTGTGGAGAACTGCTGGCTGCCTTCACCTCCTCACCTCCTGCAGTGGCAGCCTCCTCCACTCCTTCCACACATCAGGACTTTTTGAAGGATAATGTTGTTATATCTATGATGAACCCTTTCAAATCCAGCTGGGAAGCTCCTGCAAGTGCAAAGTTTAAAAGCTAAAACTGATGATCCCATTTAACTTCTCATTGCTTTTTCTGACAAGTCTCCACCATTGTGTAGGATTCCATGTTAATGTTTTGCACCCTGAAATGCAAAGGAACCTGCAATACAGGAAACGTACTTCCCTAAGTACAGTGGATATAAGGGAAGTGACTTCTCCCTGATTGCCATATTGGCCCAGGCAGGGTAATGGGGATGGTTTGACTTCCAGCAGTTTAAAGACCTGTCTGATAAACTGTATTATAAAGTTCATTTTCCTGGCCGATTGTCAATAATGATTTCCTTAAGGCTGTCCCTTGATTAACCACAACATTGCAAACAAAAGCAGTAAATGGATTTGAGTATCCTACCACAAATTTAGAAGAGACCACTATTTTCTTGTATCCCCTTGATTCTCATGCAATGATGTGGAAACCACACCAGTGGAGGGAAGCCACAATGGCAGAGACAAACTGAACTCTGGGGAGTGGAAGAGGGAAAGGAAGTTCATAAATAATTGGCAAACGCTGTATTTCTAATGGTATTTACACAGATGAAAATGTTTCAATCCCTGAGCTGACTTAAAAAATACATTATCCTCTGAAAAAGTATTTAGAATTAAAGATAAATCTAATTATTCACACTATATCCATTTAGACAAATAAATATTAATGAGATTGCAAGTTCTTGGATGATTTCTCACACAGGTGTCAGAAACAGTTGACAGATGAGTATGTTGTAACAATATTACATATATCATAGAATGAATTATAGAATGGTTTGGGTTGGAAGAGACCTTAAAGATCATCTAGTTCCAATCACCCCGCCCTGCGTAGGGATTCTTTCCATTAGACCAGGTTGCCCAGAGCTCCATCAAAACTGGCTTTGAACACATCACGGATGTAGCATCCACAACTTTTTGGGGCAACCTGATCCAGTGCCACACCACCCTTGCAGTAAATAATTTTTTCCTAATATCTAATCTAAACCTGCTATCAGTTTGAATCCATTCCCCCTTACTCTGTCACTCCATGCTCTTGTAAAAAGTCCCTCTCCATTTTCTTGTAGGCTCCCTTCTGGTACTGGAAGGCCACTATTACATCAACTCTACACTTCTTTTCCAGGCTGAACAATCCCAGTTCCTTCAGCTTTTCTTCATGAGAGAGGTGCCTCATCCCTCTAAACAACTCAGTGGCCCTCCTCTGGACTTGATCCAAATGGTCCATGTCCTTCCTGTGCTGGGGAACTATCATGATTTTACGTCTGACAGATTTATTAACTGCAAATAAAATAGCTTGCAAATAGATTCTCAGTCATTTCAGCTATGATGGGGATTTGCTCTGCAAAGACGAAGAACACATTTTCTAATCTTCTCATAATGGAAATCTGTAAAGATATTAGTCCATTATAAGCTGTAAATGAATCTCAGTAAAATACATTATTTTTTAATGACTAGTGATTATAGCTATTCTAATAGAAATTTACTGAAGACTCATTTCCATGGAATGTACAGAGTACTCAGACCATGTACAATTCAGGTAACAGAAGCTCCTTGGCAGTGCAGTCTGGACTGGACCTGAACTTTGTATAATGAGAGAGTACTTTAAAAAGCTATCACTTGTAAAGGGAAAGTAAAGGAAGTCAAAATGAGTTCTGTTTGTTTATCTTGAGATAACTTGGCTGGAGTGATGATGGTAACTTTTGGCTGGGGTAACTTAGTCTGTAAGTCAGTGGAAGCTTCAGTGTTCCTCACTGCAAATTTTTAGAATACACTGTTTACCTAAGAACAGATACATCCTCTCTGGAAGGCAGACTCTTTTGCAAGGCACATGCAAATCCTAGAATCACAAAGAAAGTAGCCTGAAGGATGGCAAGGCCTTTCTTCCACAAAGTCCAATGTTCAGAATTTCACGCTGTTCTTCCTAGTACCCCAAAGAAAACACCAGGTATGCACTCACTTCAGAGGAGCTCACCCCAGGCTGTAGATGCCACTGGTACTTAAGCGGCCATGCCAAGATGTCAGTGACTTAGTGCAGCCAGGGCATTCCCCCTAAAAGCTCACACCACAATGCTCCAGATCCTCTACCCAGAGCTCCCCATCTCTCATGAGCACTTGCACAGCATCCAAACCAGAATGGACTAACAAAATCCCAAACATACATACAATTGAAAGAGTAGAATAATTTTAGAATTCAGCTTGAAACAGATAATCGTATCCCGAAAAGGTTAAGTACCTGCAGTCTTCAGAGTCAGCTAATTTTACTACACTAAAAATTAATATTCATTTTGCACTTAAGTTTTATTATCCAGATCATCCCTGGCAATTTAAAGCACTCCTCCAACCCCCTTTATGTGCTCAGATTTATGCAAGAAGAAATAACCTTGTGCACAGGCTTTGACTGTTGCAAAATTTTCATTACATGGTAACCCTATCTCAGATAATCAAAAAATATGCAGATTAAATCAATCAAATGTAGTCATCTCTGCCCAAGGTCACCATGAGTGTACCACAATATTTCCTTCTACTAAAAGCTTTTTCCCAGGAAATACTGTAACCTGCCTCTGGCTGAAAATGAAGCATTTTATTTGTTTTCCAGTTCTTTACTGCTTTAGCACCTGTGGTCCCCCTTGTTGCTCATTTTCAATACCAGTACAAATGAACGTAAAATAAAATTGAACAATAACCCTGTTTATGGCAGACTATCTCCACAGATTCGAGACAAAAGATGAGGATATTTTTATCATTGTATGAACATCCTCAAATGCTATGACTGATACTAAATGCTGGAAAAAACCACATTTCTTGTTCTTTCTTCCCTTCCTCCTAAATTGGAAAAAGGGAAAAATAAAAAATACTTCCTAAATAAAGAATACATGCACCACAAAACTCACCAAAGCTTCAGCTCCTAACAGACTTAGCTCATTGTGCTATGTTTTCCACCTAAATATTAGGGAGTTTGAGTCAAAGTGTGCAAAGACTAGATTACTCAGGTTCTTCAAGGACATCATAATCTCCCTCCCAAGGCCATGTTCAACCCCAGGTCTTTGCTGATGTGCTGGATCTGAGACAAAGGTCCCAGTTTGAAAAGATAGTTATAGGACAAACGAACAATTATTTATGTCCCGTGAGTGGGGTTCATTTACCTTGATTTAGACATCCAGAAGTTAGATTTTTAAGTCTAAACTAATCACATGGACCTCTCAATGGAAACAAACAGGGTGAGTCATCTTAAGCTGAAGCTGGTGTTCAAGATGACTTGGGAGTTAAGATGAATAAATCAGTTCATGGATCAAAGTATCTTTTTGGATCTGTCCAAATCATATTAATAAAGAAGAAATCAAAATACAATTGGTAACTATGAAAATGGGGGGGAAAAAAGCATGTAGCATTGGTTGGATTCTTTTATAAAAATTATCAAGATGAAGAAAAAGAAATTAAAAGTAATGGAACCATGTCAGACAAATTTAAAGACTGTTGGCAGTGCTTTGGAAACTGACTGAAGGATTACAGACATCATTTTAACTGCTCAGGAAAAGACAATATATCCAGCATGTATCTGAAACATTGAATTTGCTCTTCCAAACACATATTTAAGCATTATTTGTTTTCACTGGGCATGCTGAATGAAAATTGCAGTATTTTACAACTGACCTACATGTTGCACTGCTGCTGATGTGAAGAGCGAAGACAGAGGTGGAAACCCTAGCAATCAGGCAAGCGTGGGCTGAGATGTTACTATTACCACCTTCATACCTGTTTTCTTTGCGGCACAGTGTAGTTCTTATTTCACTCAGAAAGAGTGATTGCAAAAGCAACACTGGCCAACAGATTCTGGTATGATTTAAGAGAGACGATATACCTAATTATGAGAAACTCCATTTGTTCCATTTTCATTTTATGTAAGTTACTGAGGGATTTGACAGTGATGGAGTTCCCCAGCAGAAAAGGCACATGGTGCTCAGGCTCCAGGGACCTGTGGGAATGCTGCTGCACCACAGCAGCTGATTAATTAACCCTCTCCCAGCTGTCATTTACCAATTATATCCTTTCACAATCAGTAAATCTGTCATGAAAGGACAGGTTCTGCTCCTCTGCAGTCTGAACAATGGCATTGTGGCCATCATGTTTTATTACTGCACTCCCCTAAGATGCATGGAGGAGTCTGGAGAAAACACTTAAGACGGCTCTCTGGTAAGCAGAGCATGACAAATTTCCATTAACAGTGCTCCTTGACCTCTGGCCATGATGGAGATTACCATCCCTTGGCTCACTTGCCTCCAGTCTTCTGCTCTCCCTCCCATGTTCCCTGTGCCCTGTTCCAGGGGCTGCAATGCCTCCTCCAGCACCAGACTGCACATGTGTTTCCTTGGCACATCCCTCCGTCATACTCACAGAGAGACCTCCACCCACCAGGGACTTACATGTAAAATGGCTAACAAGGAAGGAAAGATGCTTGCCTGCCTTTTAGAATTTTTTTTTTCTCCCCAGTATCTCTCTGAATCCCATTCTGCCAAAGGACGTTTTCATGCTAGAAACGTTCAGTGGCAAAGAAATCCTCTTGTCAACTATTCCTTGCTGCTGCTGTTTTGGCAGACTGCATTCACCAGTGCCTGCCTCTGCCGGGGTCATCTGGCCCTGCTGCCAGCACCCTGTGAGAGAAGTGTGAGGGCAACAGAGGATCTCTCCCTGGGGCACAGGATCCCCAGGAGCCCACTGCCCACAAAGCCTCTAATCCACTCCCATGTGGGTTTTCAGTCTTTCTGCTACCATCTCCTCAGACACAAGGGAGGGTGACAAATGAGATGAATCATCATGTTTGCCACAGAGACAGGAGATCTGATTCTTCTGTGTCTGTGGAAATGCAGGTCAGCAACTGTAGCATCCTGCTGCGTGGGAAGAGAAATTAAACGCCACCTTCAGAAGAATATAATGGCAAATAAATGAAATCTGCATATAACGCAGCAATGACCATGGACTATCTAAAACCAACTTCAGACAGCTGGAAGAATTGAAGTCCAAAACCTGTTGGTTTTGTACTTAGTTCTGTGCTTAGGAATTGCTCTTCTTTCCTTCCAACAGTGAGAATATATTTGACCAAGTGCTGCTAGCATCTTCTATCACATAGAATGGTAGAGTCTCTGGATAATAAGCAGAAAGGAGAGGTTAACAAACCAAGGTCTGCCAAATTTCCTTTGCACAGAAAGCAGAAAAAGCTGTTTTCTCCAATTAGGCAAGTATTGATAGAAATGCAGAAATGCAATGGCTTTACCTGTGAAGTTCAGAGTCCTTGTCCCTAGATCAGCACATGCAATTGAAAGATTTGCAACTTTAGGGAGGTCCAGTATGCTTTCTTCTTATCTTATTGAAGCCATATCGATAATAACAGTAAAGGAATATTTAAGAGGCTAAGAAGCTGTGATGATATCTATTTTCTGAAATTAATGTAAAGACAGCAATATTATTGCTATTATTACACAATATTTTGCATGCAATTTCATAATATGTTTCTAGGGAAAAAATAAAAAAAGGACATCAGGCTGTGTTATAAACAGCCCTAGCAGGGTAGAAGGGAGAAGAGGACAGGCTGCCTGCCAGACCCAGCCAGTCCAACACACTAGATCAACACCCTGAGATTGCCTGAAAGCCAAAGGAAACCTCTGGTGTATGTGTTGATGTGATGGGTTGCTTTAAGTTTTATTTTAATTTGTGAACATAGGACTTAGGGAGATACATTTCTAGAAGTGCCATGCATTAACCTTAACTCGGAGGGATTTTCCTTTGCTTTATAACACCCCCCTTGAAATGCACTAATAAGAAACACACTGTAAAAAAACCTAGTACCGTTTTGAGAACCTTTTACTTTCAGGCCAGAGCACAAAGGGTCAGTGCACAAACAAAGTCCAAGATGAAATAAATCATCACATTTACCAGCACATGAGGCCTATGACTGCTGACTAGTTTTGTAATCAACCCATGCTGTATCTTTTGAGCCACCCACTGTTTCTATCACTTTTTGAATCTAAGCACAGCATGCAGGTGTTTTAATTTAGACTTGGTCTTCTGCACTGAAAGATCAAACCATTCTGGTTTCACATTTGAAGATCTGCATCCTCTAAGTTTGCAACACTTTGGTCAACGTGATTGAGAAATGGTTTAAGCACATCAGTCTCTCTCAGTGTCTCCAGTATAGCTCATTACAGTGCCCATCTAAATAGATGGGGATTTTTTCTTGCCCATTTTCAGTAGAATGCTTTGTATTTTATTTCTCTTATTTCCATTCATTTTCTTCTACCCAGATGGGTAGAATATATCTGCAAATATAATCTTGGGGGAATCTTTTTATGTGTTTCCCAAGTGTGTTCATAAAGAAACAGGTGATTTGGAAACAGAATCCTTCTGTTCCCTGCTCACAGAATTTCAGCTTTCATTTTCATGGGAAAAAGAATTAGAGGTCTAGAAGGAAAAGGTACATAAAATGCAGTAACAAAGGCAGAAAATAATAGGCTTCTCTTTTTCGGTACCTTGTTTATTTAGGTTTGTATAGGCAAACCGAAGGCCTTTAAGATCTTCATTGCTGATTTTCTGCTCTTAGTGAATTAGGAAAGGGATGTGACTGTGCTCTGTATAATGGATATTGGT
Organism: Illadopsis cleaveri; assembly: GCA_013399915.1. Classification (NCBI taxonomy): domain Eukaryota; kingdom Metazoa; phylum Chordata; class Aves; order Passeriformes; family Timaliidae; genus Illadopsis; species Illadopsis cleaveri. Next base: position 49,351 of record VXBB01001195.1, read on the forward strand.
GGTTTTAGAGCACAGGACCAGATTTTCTCACTTTTTTTTTTGTGTTTTGAGGAGATAGCTGCAGCTACTTCACTGTTGCCTGATAAGCTCTGGTTTCTGACAAATTAAAAATCATGAGATATTGATCAGGTGCAGCCAGAAGGTTGTGCACTGCTGTTTTGATGACCATTGTCTGGGTTTTCGCAGGCTGCTTGGTGTCCACAGGAGCAGCCTGGCACAGCCTCTGAGGCAGCTGTGGGAGCGAGGTGGAGACCTAAGCACTAACATACATGTGCCATCAGCACTACTGCCAAACAAACTTGGTAGAACACCTACAAGAGTCGTTCAGCAAAACACAGTCTGTGCTGGAGCCGGGTTACATCTGCCAGTGCCTCCATCTTTCACCAGTGGCTGTCAGATCTGCTGGTCATGCTGGACATCACCCATTTGGGCTACATGAAAAAACATGTCACTACCACATTGCCTAATGAGAGGTTAAAACCCGCAGGCATACAAGACTCCTGAATGGAAAAATGAAACAATCCAGTGTGGTGTTTTTACCTGCAAGCCAGAAGATAATGTAGGACCCAGTACCCATTTGGCTGCACCTAGAGGTATTTTTGCCTCCCAGTGAAAGAAAAACAGAGGCAAGAGACATAGGAGTCCATGTGAAAGTCTTCACAGGAGGAAGCCAAAAAAAAGATCCTGTTTGGAGTTAGGATTTTTAAAGGAAAGCTTCTGTTTCTGAATAAGAAAACTGCCTGTTTGTTATTTCCTGCTACGTTCAGGTAAAGGATGTGTGGCACACATTTTCTGTTAACAAAGTGGAGAAGTGCTACTTATTTCTTCCTCTACAAGATGCAGAAAGGGCATTACCAACCACGGAGAATGAATAAGAAGTTCTAGAAGTACTAGGAGAATTCTCTTTGTTGGTGCAAGGCTAGACATCAAAAGATAAACTTAAGAAACAGCAATAGAATATTGAAAAGGAGTTAGAGGCTGACTTCAAAATTATGATTTTAGAAAGTCTAAAAGACTTTAAGAATCATTTTCTATTTGAATATGCTTTCCTGCCCTTTGTAGTCTAGCACATTCCATGGAATATGATACCACAGATCTTCATAAATCTGTAAGTATGTTTGACAGCTATACCCATACATTTGCCTTTGTGCTTTTCATCTGAAAAACGTTTTAAGCTCATGTGTGATTAGTTTTGTCATTACTTGAAAATGAAAGGCAAGGAGGGACATAATGAGCTGTGTTGAATGCTAAAGGTCTCAAAGAGCTAACTGGGTTGCACCAGCAGGTTTCTGAAGGCACCTGAATAACCAGGAAGAGACAGAAACTTCTTCTCAGAGTGACCAAAAGGCACAACTCATTCTCCCAGGAGTTACCTTTTCACTTGGCTGAGGAGAACATGTTTAGATGGTGTGCTCTGCCCTCAGCCTGGGATGAACTCACATACAGCTGAAAGCCAAGGGCTGCAGAGCTGCAATAAGCACGACAGAAACACTAAATCTATCTGCTGGAAGGTGGGTGCATTATCTCAGGCTCAGCACAGAGCTGATGTCTTCCATTCACAGTTCACTTCCACTAACTAAGCAGAGCTGGCAACCTGCTTATAGGAAAAAAAGAAGAAAAAATAAATCCCACAGCCACAATTACTCTTGCTGTTTCATATTCTGTCTCTTTCACAGCACAATCATCCCTTCTTTCAGAATGATTCAAAACAAGTGGAAAAAGTCCTTTTCCTCCTCACTTTGCAAGCTCCTCAAGCGTGTCTGTCTTCCAGTTCAGGGGTAAATGACTATTCTACAAGCCCAGTTTCAAAGTTGTCTGTCAAAGCCAAATCACATCCATACTTCCCAAACTATTCTTTTCACTCAGGGGTGCATTGATTCCTCCAAAGATAGTACAACTTCTAAATCTCAACTGGATAAAAGTATCAGCTGTGAAACCCCACCTCTCACATAAATTCAAACACTTGAATGTGCCAACTGTCACGTTCTCCTTGGCTTTAGGTACAATATCATAATCATTCCTACACTGAGAAGAGTAAAACACAGAACACTGGTTATCTTCACTTTCCTCTGGAGGCATGCGCTGCCTTCTCAATTAATTATATAATTCCTGAATTAAAGGCACTCAATCTCCCCTTCTGTGACTGGATGACTACTTTTCAAAAAATCAACCATGATAGGTTCCTTAAAAGCACATGCCCTGAAAATGGACTCACACTGTCACAGCCATTTTAGGAGAGAGTGAGATTAAGGACTGAAAGGAAAGTGGCTCCATTAGAACCATCCAGGCAATTTACAATGGCTACTCTGTGATTGTGAAGTGAATATGAATTAGTAAAAACATTTAAGATTGTGAATATTAAAAGAGGCGCATTTCAGGTTCTACCACAGCTTGAAATGCTTTTATTTTGAAAATGCCAGTTGTGCTAAGGTTTAATTAAATGAAAAAAGAAAAGAAAAAAAAAAAAAAAGAAAAAGAAAAGAAGACTTTCAAAAGAAAGAGATCTAAATACAGAGGCAATAGAGAGAAATCACAAAGGTCAGACGCAAAATGCACTGTATCCTCTGCATTATTCACCAGCATAGCAGCCCCAGGGCTCAGGATCACAGTGCTTAACGTATTAATTTTTTTCCTGGCCAGTCCCTGAAAGCATCTGCATACACTATTTCAGGACTAAAAGGACTTATGCAATGCTTTGCTAGGCCTACATAGATAACATGAGTATGCTTTTTTCCTCAGCCAAATCCCTCTTTTCATAGACATTGCATCTCTGAAAGCATATCTACAAAATTAACACAACACAACAGTAAAACTGCACGTGGCCTCAGAAAATATAAATGCAAAAAATAAATATATTGCATTAATAAATTTATCGCTTAGAAATACTGAAATTCCTACCCTGTGCATTATTAAATATAATACTTCATATTTAGTTCTGAATTTCTAGCTATCTACTTTGGTGCTCTATGTAAATTATACCGCATTGAAAAATAAACATTTTTATTTAGATTCTCTGTTGTAATTTTTCTGGCAGAAGCACTGAGTCATTTACTTATATCCTTGGAAAATGCTGTATGTGTAAATGTTGGTATAATCTGGCTTTATGTTTCTAAGCCAAGTAATAAATGAAGTGAGGTTTTCATTGCAGTATTTATAATGCATTTCGTTTGTTGCAGAATGAGACATATTGATCAAAAATCTTTCACTGAAAATAGCTACTGCAGCCAATGCAGCATGAATGAGCTTGGGATTCAAGCTGGAATAGGTACAAAGACAAATTACTAGGATGCTCAGAAGTACTGGGAGTATCTTTCAGGAGAGGCATTTAAAATAGCTTGTGCTTTTTGCTTTGTAGATTTAGAAGGGACATATGTTCACTATTAAAAAAAAATAAAAAAATAAAAAAAAAAAAAGAAAAAAGGAGGAAGAAAAATGAAACTCAAGGACTAAATTTCTAACTACCACAGATTATTTTTGCCTGGAGAGAGCCTTCAGATGCTAGTAATGGGAGCAGAACTCATTGTAAGAGTTTAATCAGGTCATTAAAATGGCCATGTAATACGATTATAGACAGATCAGGAGCAAGTCCCCCTCTAGAGCAGGAAAGAGTGATCTGAAACAGTTTTGTTATGGTCAGTCCTAGCATCATCCTTCTTTGACTTAGCACTTCAGCATTAAATATATGCTGAAGCTTCACTGATTTCTTTGGACATTTACAATCTCTGTTGCCTACCAGGACAGTCAGTCAGTCAGTATTTGGAGCTTCAGGTAATGTATGAGATAGCTGCTATATCCTTTTTTATAGAAGCAGTGCCTTACCGGAGTGTTGGTAAGTTAGTTGATTATTTTTACTGACATGTGAACTGCTTAAATATCAAATGCTTTTGTTAGGAGAAAAATAAAGGCCAAACACACTGATTTGTTTTGCACTTTTCAAAATATTTGTATTTTTTATATCTTTCTCTATTTTAGAAAAATAAAAAATATATACATATATTTATGTATGTATATATAATTTCTTTTTAGTGTGCAATTTCCCATCAATTTGAAGTAAAGAGCAAAATGGATGGTAATAATGGCAATAATATTAAGGCACATACAATGGGGTAAAATGGAGAATGAGAAACTCTGGTGAACCTTACAATTGAAGCATATAAGTTTTAAATTTAATGTTAGTATCAGAATCCAATTATCTCTAAGTACTTCATCAAAGTATACTTAAAATGCACACAGAGATACAACCATGTAATTAATTTTCACTGTTCACGATAGGACCACCAAGTCCCTGCCCAGGTTTTCTCGGTCACCTTTTCCTCCACCTCTAACTGAACCCTTCCTGCCTGTGAGCTCTCCTGAGCCAGCTTTGCCATGAATCCAAATGAGATGCTCGCTGTTGCCTGTGCAGAACAACACCCTGGCTGTTCAAAAATGAAGCCAAAGTTGCTGCCAGGGACTGACGGTGCTCAGCTCATGGCCTGTGTGTGCCTGAGCTGCACATCCCACCCTGCACTGGCCAAGGTGTTCGCCTCTGTCAGTGACCAGGGGTGGGCTGTGATTTAAAGCAAACCATCTGCCATGAACTGTGCAGACTATTCCCACATCTGACTCTCAAATAAATCTGTAAAGCCAAAGTGCTGAACATGAAGTGGGCATAATAGACATTTCAAGAGATTATGCACATGGTCATTAGTGCTTTGCTGAATAGTGATTTTGCACCAATTATTTTGCTACTGAATTTTTCAAATGTCCATTGTGAATTTCTATGTTCCTCATTAGGCATAGCTGACAGCTTTCTGGCATTAAAGAATGATTCCTTCAATTAGAAGATCACAGTAAGCATTGTATTATCAAGGTGAACAATAATACTCCTATTTCATAAAGTGTGCCATATATATATGTGTCCTGGTTGGAAAGACAAATGTCTGCTAAGGAATGTAGGAGCCTCCATTGAAGATGTAAATCCCCCCTCCCTCTGAATTACTATAAGTTTGAAATTAAGGGGCCTTCAGAAAAAGATATGGGAATAGGAATAACAGTTCTTTACTAGGAAAATTAAAATAAAAATGTTGTAGTACAAAAAAACCAAACAAAAAGAAAACACTGACAGTGTCAGAATAGAGCCTGACACCCTGTTGGTCAGGGTGTTGGTAGCAGTCCAATTAAATCGTGGCTGCAGTCCTCCTGGAGTGACAGATGTGGTTCTGTTGAAGCAGTGATCCTGTAGAAGGGTGTAGTTTTCTCTGAAGGTCCAGTGGTGGTGAGATGGGTCCAGTCTACTTCTGGGAATTCAGTGGAAACAGGCTGCCCTGGTGTTCCAAATCTCAGATTTTTATCCACGTAGGAATGCCTGGCTCTTTCCCTTGGGTGGAGCATCTTACAATGGATGATGTAACTTTTCAGTCATGCAGTGAGACTTAATGGCCCATTAACAGAAGATATCCTCCACAAGGGAATATGGGTGGTGAAAGACATAAAGAACTCTGCCCCACCTGGTTTTAACAGTTGGCCCTTTAACAGAAGATCTCCCCTGGAGTTATAAGGAATGGAAGAGAGAACAAAACACTGACCCACCTGGTTTTAACAGATGGTAACAGAATACATACTTTTGATTACATCTTGCATAGCAACCTAAGAAAATATGACATAAAAATGAGATAAAGAACTATGAGGCCACTTCTGTAACTGGCAAACGTACTGGAAGTCATTGTCCTTCATAACCGTTAAGACCAAGAAAACTGGCAGGACTATGGATTTACAGTATGCCAGCCAACTAAAAGCAGAGTGTTTGCTTCTTTCGCAGAATGGAGTAGTGCTGTTTATGATTAGACACATGTTTAATACACTTTTCTATTTTCAACATGAAACAAAATAATGAAAAATAACCAGACTTTCAAGTGCATTCTATTAGAATATCACAATGTTATATAGGATATGAGTCACTTTATATGTTTTATATTTTAATTGTATTTTTACTTACATAAAATACTCAGAAAAAAGCAATGAAAAGTAGGATATGGTTTGAACAATTTTATTTTTGTGGATTCAGAGGCATTACATATTACATAAATATACATGTTATAGTGTACCTTTCATCTTAGCTTAGCTTCGTACAGACTGATTCAAAAACTGGACTACCTACAGAGTGAAAACTCAGTTTTAAAATTGAGGCTATGTTAGTTTTAAGAAATAAGTAATCCAACCACCTCATTTTGCTACTTATTTTCTTTAACATTTTTTCAATCAACAGACCAAGGAAACAGGAACTGGCTGCCAGCATAAGAAATTGGCAGGAACAAAAAGACTCAAGTGCCTCTAAGTCTCATTTTGATTTCCATGAAGATATTATAAAAAACATGGCAGGAATTTTAAAACACTATATTTGAACTGAATACACTTTCTCCTACTTCAATTCTGCTTATTTAATCACATTAAGCTGTCAAAGTAACTCTGCTTACACAAAGTGCCTTTCCTAAGCTGATAGTGAAGTATCTTTCATTAACAATATAATTTTGTACTACATGAAAAAAAGAATTCCATTATATTTATACATGGATGTGGTTTATTTCCCCCATTCTCTTGTCTATTCTAATGAATTTTACGTGGAAAAAAAAAAGTGTTATTTTCTTGCTTGCTTGACTCCATTGCAATTCATTCATTACAGAAATGAACATGCTAAATATTGTTGAGTTGTAGGGTTGTGTCTGGTTGGTTGTTTGGTCTCCTGTCTTCCAGACGTTGAGCATAGGACAAAGACCTGAGAGCATGTGTACTCTAAGCACAGCTCTGACAGGAACTCCTCTCATGGTCCTGCTCCAGTCATGCAGTGAGGAGGGATGAGTTTTGTCAACCTGAACACAGCATACCCCACAACCTGCTTCAGTAACAGAAGAACCCCAAGGAGCTCTGTCTCAGAGGGTACTTCTGAGAGCCAGTTTCCTTCCCTAGTTTCCTTCCCTAGGTTCCATCCCAACAAAGAACTGCTTTAATGCTATCCTCCACAAACAGGAGACCATAATAAATCCAGATTTGCTCCATTTGAGCATCACTCTTGCGAACAATCTCCCCCAGACAAGGAGAGGGACCCTCTCACTGGAGCCACACAGTCCAGGGCTCGGACAGCTCTCCATCTCCTGACTGAGAATGTACCACCTGAGGAGTTTTCTAACATTGTTTTTCCTCAGTGGTTCTCATCAGCTTTTCAATCCCAAAGGGATAATACTAAACGGTGTGGCAGGAAAAAAAGGGGTATGGAGGGTAATTTTGTGGCTTTATATTATAGAAACAATTTTTTAAACACTTAATTAATATCAAAGCTAAACATTTTCCCTTTACTTGCCATTTTCAGGTTTCCTTATTTACAAATACTCTTCTGGTCTCCCTACCTGGTTCCGTAAAAATTGCAGGAGCTGGTACTAAAAAACTGTGAAATTTTGAAGGAAATAATTTGGATCCAAAGTATTCAAGTTTGCAGTACTGCCAGGAGGTATAACTGACCATTTATATTTCACTGTTTTTAACAAAGGTTACTTTCAACTTGGAACAGAGGCAATAATTCTGTAGCTTGCTGTTAAGCCAGTAGATTGCAAAATACCCAAGAAAATAATACATTTTTATAGAGAATGACACTTCTAAGAATATCTATGCTGCACCTTGGAATATAGACATTGAACTCAATTTAAGCCATAGAAAAAAGTCAGTACGACACTATAAATGAAACCTCAGCAAAATTCACCCTAACCAAACCACATTTTTAATAATAATGGGTAGAAGACTGGAAGGGCAAAAAAAAATCAGGAAAACATTTTTAACTAGAATACTTAGAATACTTAACGTAGCTATTAATCATACGTAATAATAAACAACTTAGTGGGAAAAGCAGCTTTAATACTTCCTCTTAATTTTCAAAATTAAGTTTTCAGTTAGAGGCAATACTAATATAAATGCAAGGACAATTTAATTCATAACCCACATAAACATTGTTTAAATGGGGTTAAGTCAGCATCTCACAAAATGCCTTGAACAAATAATATGATCTCAATACTATGGCACATAGTGCTATAATGTATAATAAAGTTCATTACTATGCACCACTGCAAACCTCCAGCATACACCAACAATATAACCTGAGTCACAAAAACAATCAAGGCCACTTTAAATTGAACGTAATGCAAAAAAACCCCAAACAACCAAAAAATAACCCAACTCACCAACCAACCAAAAAAACCAAAACAAACCAAACCCACAACAAAACTATGAAAGAAAAATAGCAATGTGAATGGGAACACCCATGATTCAACCTTTTCTATTCTGATGACAGCTCAGAGATCCCATCTGGATTAAATGCATTAGGTGCTGCCCTAAGAATGGCCTCAGTAATGTGGACTCTAATGAATGTTTACAACTTTAAATGGACAAATATCTCTTATAAGTTCACAGGATGACTTTACAAAATATATAAAATCACCCCCAACAAAAAGAAAGAAACAGGGAAACACTCCCTGGGAATTTTGTTACTGAGTTTTAAAACTCCTTCAGTAACCACAATGAAGAAGAAAAACAAAACAGGCCATAGGGGTCACCAAACAGCACAAACTTTACCCTGTCCACTTCCATCTTTGTGTCCACAACTGTCTGTCAAGGGGATTACTTTCTCTCAAGTATCACTAGTTTTCTATATTTGATGTAAAAATTTGTCATATTGGAACAAAGCATGCAGGTGACAATAATGTGCGGAAGATTAATAGAGATGACAGGCTGCCATCCTTAGGGGAAAGAAAACTGCTGTTGCACAGTCTGTCTTTTGTTGAAAGCTAATGGGAAAATCTTCTGCTTGTATGTGGAGAAATAAAGCATAGGTACTCCTTAAAAGCACACACTGCCTCAGAAAATGCTGTGCAACACATACATAATGCTTCCACATTCATCTTTAACAAAGCAACATGAATTGGAGCACTGCTCTCTCTAGATGAGACTGCCTCCACCTCCATCTCAGGAGAGCTTTCAGATTTGGCTGGGGATGGTCTGAGGACTGTCTGTGGGGAAAAGCCAGCAAGAAGAGTGTCCAACAGCAGACCAGGAAAGTGACAGAAACACAGAGTGACAAGACCAACATCTCTCATGTAAGAGTTATTTTCTATGTAGTGACGCACTGAAGAGGGGCTAGAGTACTAAGTGCTTTCCAAAAGCCCTCATTTAGTCTTTACATTATGTGCATTAAGATGATGCATGCTCGCTTCTTTTAAAAAGCCCTTCCTTCTAAATATTTGCATTTAGTAATGAATACATGTGAGTTTCCCCATACCAGTGCAGAACCCAGGTAGTACTGGGTACTAAGGGGCTAAGGGTCCCTTTTTTACAGATGTGATTAGGAGAAAAGGTTACCATTGACAGCTTATTTGAAGAGTAAAGCCAGTTTGCAGAACTGCTGAATGCAGCCAAACCTCTGCATTGAAAATTAAGGAGATAGAGCTATCCTAAATACGTCAGTTATTGGTCTTGTAACAAGTAGTCATGCATTCAATTATTACTTCTTCTTGGACTTCTACCTTCCGAGCCCACAAGGACAGGAGCATTGCTCAGGGACCAGCACAGCCCACAGAGCCTGCCAACTCCAAGTCTGGCAACAAAGACACTGCTTGCTCTGAGGAGGCAGAAGGAGCACTGTGCAGTGGCAGGGGATGGACAACTGCCCACTCAAATAAACCTGTGTATTAGCTTTACTTCTGCATTAAACCACAGAGTCCTCTGGGGAGAAAAACTGGAAGACGCAGTTAGGAAAAAATGCATCAGTATGACCACAGCACTATCCACAGCAGTGATCATCCATGGACTTAAAAGGCAGTCCACAGACCACCTCTATCCTTCATCCTCAATTCTTCCTCTCATCTGAATGCAACAAAATTATTCTGGGGGCATGGAAGCACTACTGTGGGGACCTTGCCCACCTTCTGTGTCCCAATAGTGCCACAAAATCCTTCCTATGAAATGGATGCGAAAGGAAGTGGCTCCAGTGCAACACCTCATCTCTCCTCTCTTTTTGCTTTTTTACCTTAAATCCCAGAGAACAGGTGGACTACAGAAATAAATTCCTTGGACAAAGGAACTCCAAGATGACAGTGCGGAGTATTATTAACACCTCACGGGACAATTTGGTGAAGTGCAGACTTGGCTGTTGTAGGTATGGATCTAGTCCAAATTGGATGCAATGCCACAATGTCAAAACTGGACTATGTACATACACACCAGAAAAAATCTCCATGTCACAGCGTGCTGGGTGGGCTTAGAGACTATGGGCCCTGTCATCTGAGACCAAAATTCATGATGCTATTTTCCAGAGGATAAATGCCATTACCTTTTTGTTGAGAAGTTTTTCCTCCTTTTGAGAAGTGAATGGATCCATACTTGATAGGTTTTGAAATTATTATACCTCTTTTTCTTAAAGCCAAAACCCAATTACCTTCTAAGTACTTAGGAAAGTCCAATATGTCAATTGCTGAGAAGGTCATAGCAATTTAAATACCTAAAGGATAATGAACTGCTGTTTAAATGACTAACCTTTCTTAAGTGATTTCTTAAATTGCCTGAAAGTTATCTGGTCACTAGAAGTACAAGGAAATAGGAAACAACATACCAAGTTGTACAAACAGGAATTAATGAATGCAGCGATTCCCAATATAAGTACTATGTTCCTGAATTCACCAAGAGTAGGATGGACAAATGAAAAGCCTCCTTTAGACACCAAAGGGCTTCACACCTTTCCGCTTTTTAGGATTATTCGGAAAAACTGAAAATATTACTAGTCTTGTCTGAAGTAATTTTATTTTTTTAAAGGGTCTTACTGCTTATTTTAAGTTGCATAGATGAATTTGTTAACATGGCAGCAATGGCACAGATTCTGGTTTGAAAGATGTCTAATTTATGGGTATGAAGTAGAGCTGCATAAATAATCTGCAATGAGTATTTAATTTGCTGAATATTGTTTTTTCTCCCGAAGTACCTAGCAGCAGATCCTTTGATGTCAATGCCTTTCACATGGGATCAGCCAGTGAGCTGAATTTTCCTGGTGTTTATTGACCAGAATGTTATTTGACTTTCTTGAGTGGATGAGCATTTTAGGCACAAGGAATCAGCAAAAGTGGACTACCAAGGGTATCTCTGGATGTGATTCTAAAGTTTTCTAGCAAAATTTGATTGTTCAGATACTGAGGCTGCTCCCAGAAAAGGAGTGAATAAAGAAGACCTATTAACTCACCCTGTGCCTGCTCCCCAAGTACTGGTGTGGGCTGGGATAGAGTTAATTTTCTTCACAGTGTAAGGGATTTTGGCAATGCTCAGGACCGTGCTGGAAACAGCGTTGGCAATACCGAGATGGTTTTGCTATTGCTGAGCAGTGAACCAAGGTCTTTTCTGCTCCTCACCAACCTCACCAGCGAACAGGCTGGAGGTGCATGGGAGTTGGGAGGGACACAACTCAACTGGGACAGCTCATCCCAACTGACCCAGAAGACAATTTGTACCATATGATATCACGCTCAGCATATAAAGCTGGAGGAAGAAGAAGAAAGGGAGGGACATTTGAAATTATGATGTTCATCTTCATAAAACGGTGTGGTTTGGAATGGACCTTAAAGACTATCTAATTCCAAGCCCCCTGCCATGGGGCAGACACCTCCCAGTAGACCAGGTAGCTCAAAGACCCATCCAACTTAGCCTTGAATACTTCCAGGGATGAGGATTCCATGACTTCTCTGGGCAAGCCATTTCATTGTCTTACCACCCTCACAGTAAAGAATTCCTTCCTAACATCCAAGCTAAACCTACTCTCTTTCAGTTTAAAGCTGTTGCTCCATGTCTTATCACTACATGCCCTCCAAGTCCCTCTCCAGCTTCTTTCAAAGGTAATCCTTACATATGATGGAGCCCTGCTTTCCTGGGGAAGGCTGAGCACCTCGGAAGTGCCCAGGAGAAGTGGTAAATTAACTCCTTAGTTTGTTTCGCTTGAATGTGCAGCTTTTGCTTTATCTATTAAACTGTCTTCATCTCAACCCATGGGTTTTCTCATTTTCACCCTTCCAATTCTGTCCTCCCATCCCACCAGTCAGGGAGTGAGTGGGTGAGTGGTGCTGAGCTGCCAGCTGGGGTTAAACCACAACATCTTTGTAAATAAATATCCAGCCTATCTCTCCCCAGCCTGGTACCCTGCCTTGTACCCAGGTGCTCTAAAACCATGTGTTCCATGAAGACACCAAAACTCCAAAGTTCCCCTTGACTTTGCTGGAGTGCTATCAGCTTTCTGGAAATTAAGTGAACCTGGTCCTTGGTCATTAGTTCTTCTCTGTTTAAGTTCTAATTAGGTACTTTTAAAAGGAAAACCCCTGTTTTAAAATTACACAAGCATTTTTATAGCAGTCATTCCTAGGTTCATGAATCCCTATTTCTCATATCTCACTCTTTTTTTTTTATCTTAATGAATTCAAATTTGACTTGAAGATGTAACGTGAAGCATTGGAGAAAATGCAAGGGAAATAATAGAATAGACACAGCATTGCAATGGGCAGGTCAATGAGCCTGTTGGATGACTTGTGGGGTGGAAGGGGACGATGTTGATCTGGCAGATTTACATTAGAAGAAAATCAATGAGCAGATGCAAAACAAAGAACAGGATCTTTTGACCTAAGCATGTCTGTTGTTTGACAGGACATTTCTTCAAAGTTATCCCTTTATTACAACACATTTCAAACTGCCAGAAAAGAGGGTGAGGAGAACAGGCCTTAGTCTTTCCTATGATCTTACACCATGGTTGCACAGATGTGGCACATAGAACTACTCCCATTACAAATACTGGATTTCATGGCATGCAAGTTTTCCTCAGACAGAGATACATCTCCGTATACATGAACAGGCATTAAAAATATCTTTCACCACCTCTGTGTTAAAGGGAATGGTAAAAATCAGTAAAGATGATGTTGGGGGTTAGATTTGTTTCTTTTTTACTTATAGAATTTTTTTCCATAAGTTGCCAGGAAACTAACTACTAGGTACTTATGGTTGCTTGAACAAAAAAAAGTGGCCAAAGGAGAGGAGTGTAGCACTTGGCTTTTTCTGTTTCTGGGAGTTTTCTCTCAGAGGCAGGAATATACCTTGAATTTTTGGGGGCAGGTAAAGAATGGGGCTGGGGGCAACTGCACTCTCTCTCGCTCTCAGCATCGGAAGGAGGAAGGTCAAGCTGTTGTTTACTGCGGAAGAATTCACTGTCACCACCAAAGTCCAGTCCTAGGGATCTACCACCATCTGCTCATGTGTCCAGGAATTCTGAGCTCGCCTTCTTCTACCCTGCTGGACCTGGGTCGCTTCTGTCCCGCCTCCACCACTTCTTCGGCGCTGCCGGGAACTGCCCCCGCAGTTCCAACTACCGCCGTGGAGCTTCTGATACATCTCATCCACCAGCCTGGGATTTCTGCTCATTCCTGCTGTTCCAGCTTCATGCTCCTCAGAGCCCTGCAGAGGCACTGGGATCAGACTACCCCAGGGTTTTGTGAAGCAAAGCGTGTCCTCCATCCCTTCCTGTCTCG
>VXBB01001195.1:62927-97396 GCA_013399915.1 Illadopsis cleaveri
ATTTGTTTCTTTTTTACTTATAGAATTTTTTTCCATAAGTTGCCAGGAAACTACCTACTAGGTACTTATGGGTGCTTGAACAAAAAAAAGTGGCCAAAGGAGAGGAGTGTAGCACTTGGCTTTTTCTGTTTCTGGGAGTTTTCTCTCAGAGGCAGGAATATACCTTGAATTTTTGGGGGCAGGTAAAGAATGGGGCTGGGGGCAACTGCACTCTCTCTCGCTCTCAGCATCGGAAGGAGGAAGGTCAAGCTGTTGTTTACTGCGGAAGAATTCACTGNTAACACTGGCCATGTTATCCACAGCACCCTTTCATAGGGCTTGCTCTGGAAATCAAGACCGACAGCTTGCGAGAACTTGGCACCATGCCTCCTCTTCTGAGCCCCAGGCTGCCAATGCCCAGTGATTAGAGGAGAGAAAAGGGCTTTCAGGCACAACAAGAAAGGATGCAGCAAGTAAGACAACTGCTGTGTACACAGTAGCAGTGCTGGTGGCCTCAAATGAATACAGCTGAATAGTTGGCAAAATGTCTAGAAGACTGGGCTCAGTCTAGCAGCAAAACTGGGGATTGAAAAAACACAGAGAAACTGCAAAACCAGATATTAAAGCAACTCTGTTTAAACATCCTGACATGATGAAACTGGCATTCAGGGTATATATCAGAGGTACAAGAAGGATTTTGAAACTTCTGAACATTATATGAAACAAAGAGATGTCCAGGTAAGGGTAACTGGGAGATAAATAAAACCTAGCCAGAAGAAATTAAAAAGAATATAAGAAATTAGCAGTAGTCACAGAAGTACATTAACCTCCAGAATTTTGATAAAATACTTGCACCACAATCCTAGCCATAAGCCAAAAACCATATTACAGACACAACAGGCAATTATCCAAGCAATACAAGGCTTAGAATATGGAACACGACAGGACACGCCAGTGGGTATGAGAAGTTTAACAAACATAAAAGGTGGGAGGAAAATGTGTGGGACGTGAAGGTCAAAGTTCACAGTACAGGGCACATGAGATACCCTCAGGCACTTTAAACGGCACTAGACACTTACGTTTAAGTAAATCAACACTCAACACTGATCAAAGTATAATTCAACTTGCCCTAAGACAGATGTCTGTATTTTGTCACATAAAGAGATAATTGCACCCTAATGACCATGTTCATTAAATCTCCACCCATTCCAACAGGGTTTATGCACTTCCTTTCCATATAGCCAGTTACGTTATGCATCTGAATCAGGAGCTGTATTTAGGCACAGCAGGAAACTAGATAGAATGGCCAAAACTTTGTTTGGTCAGTGACAGTGCAGAAGATGGATTGCAAAAGTGAGAGCAGAGCAGTACCTGATACAAAAACACAAAACCAAAAAAACAACATTTTCAAGGTTTGCATGACCTTGGCAGGTAGACGGTTGTTTATTTTTTCCCAAATTACACATAATTCAATCTCTAGTAGACAGTATTCTTTTTCTTCTAAATCCATATACACTTACTAGCTTCATTAGATTTTTCTAGAAGTCTGTGTTTTCTGATGTACCATGAGAGAAATAACACTACGTCCGTATTAATTAAATTATAACTTTTTTCTGTGGCAAAATATGTTGCTCATGATACTTATTTTTTTTCCTAAAAGTTTATCCTGGAAAAATGATGTTATTAAAAATATGATTGTTTTCTATTTTCAGAAACATTTTTAGTTTCAGAGTTCACATAAAAATTCAAAAGAAAGTTATACGCTGTTCTGCAGAATATTTTATACTAGATTGCAACCTACATATTTTCTTGGAAAATATCACTTTATATTTCAACATTCTTTTTATATTATGTCGCAAAAGTACCTGGTGATGTCATTTTTACAAAAGCTACTTGACGAGTCATTCCTACCCATGTCAAAACTAAACTGAAATGCAGTATTTAGTATTTAAGGGCTGATCACTTAAACCAACAGTCTGCCAGAAACATGCATTTATGAAACGCCTAAAAAGAACGCTGGAAACACTTTTGAAATAATATTAATATTCAAAGGATTTTAGAACAACAGAAAAATAAAGGTCAGTAAGGCAATTAAAAATGGAGATATAACAACATTTTTAATTGTAGAAGACACTTAAAAGTTTAAAAATATATAATAAGCTAATTATATATAATTATGTAATAACTGTAATTTGAGATTTATTATGTTCTTTTACACATGATCATAATCAATGAGAGCCAAATAGCCTATTTTTTATTTTTTAATAAAAAATTTAGGAAACTATAAACAGAAATCTAGTACTTAGGAACTGTTATTTTTACTTAGAAACTACTATTCTTACTCATCATGGCAACATTGGTCTTAATGTCTGATTAAGATAAGAAAAAAAGTCACCTTTTTTAAAAAAAAATTCCCTTGTCTTTCTCAGGCTCAATAAAAAAGTTCTCTGCAATGATGACACTATAGCCTGTCAAAAATTAATCCCACTTAAACTTATTAATGAGATCTTGATATGCATATGAACACATTAAAAATGGTGGTACAGGAAAAAGTGTGGGAAGATCTGGAAATAATAACAATACAATAACAATAATAACAATAACAACAATAACAATAATAATGGGACAACTAGATAAGAATCATATGCAAAACTGAAAACTTTCTTACTGATTTTTTCCAGACATAAAATCTGAAACAACAGAGATTTCCTACATTGGTATCTATTTGAGCAGCAAAAGCAGAATGCAGTAAATGACATTTGAGATTTTCTTCCACTGAACCCCTTCCAAAGTCACTGAAGAAGCTATCTGACACTATCAGGACTTTATTTAAATATGGCTTCAAATTCAAAGTCAAGCTTTATGGTCTCACTATTCATTATGATAGACATAAACATTCAGGCTGGGTGTTGCACACTCAGATATTTTTATGCCTTCCCAAATTAAATCTCATTCTTACCACAGACTAGTAGAATGGTTTGGGTTGGAAGGGACCTTCAAGATCTTCTAGCTCCAAGTGATCTGTTATTGAGCAAGGACATCTTTTATTAGACCAGGTTGCTCGAAGCCCAAAATCCCACTCAGTTTGGCCTTGAACACCTCTAGATACGGGACACACAGAACTACTCTGGGCAACCTACTTCCAGTGCCTCACCACCCTCACCATAAAAAATGTCTTCCTAAACTCCAGTCTAAACCTACCCTTTTTCAGTTTAAATACCCTGTCCCTTGTACAGTCACTACAGGGTCAGGTAAAAAGGATTTCTGTGTCTGATTTGTAACCCCCCTTTACATTTAGAGAAAACACAATCACATCTCCTCAGAGCCTTCTCTTCTCCAGGCTGAGCAGCCGCAGCTCTCCTAGCCTGTCTCCTTAGGAGAGGTGATCCAGCTCTCTGACCTGGTCTGGAGCCACACCAACATGTCCACGTGTTTTGTATCCTGGGAAGCCCAGAGCTGGACATAGTACCCCAGGTGGGGCTGATGAGAATGGAGTCAGGGGCAGAATCCCCTCTATTGCCCTGCTGGCCACACTGCTTTTGATGCAGCCCAGGATGTGGTTGGTTTTCTGGACTGCAAGCGCACATTGCCGGCTCATGTCCAAGTTTTCATCCAACTGTTTCACTGTACTCCACAGTGATACTGGCCTAAAGAACCAGCTTGAGGTCATTCTTATGAAAATGTGGTGTTGCACACACTGAAGTAGCATTCGCAACACTCGATTTCAGGCATGGAGCTTAGCTATCTGAACAAGAACAGTGATCACTCCTGGGCTAGCCAGCAGAGCCCAGCAGCTTGCCTGAAGGATGGCAGAATGCAGCAGTGAGTTCACCTGTGGTGATCTGAATAGCAGTGCATGAAAAAGGTGAAGTTTTCCCTGTTTTTATGTCTCAGTTTACTGAAACTTCAGAGACATGAAAGAGATATGCAGAGACTTCATGCATGTTGTTTGCAGAATTTAGCATATCCACGTCAGGCCCACAGCAGGGACTGTGCAGGTACAAAAGGAACAATCTATCCAAAGGGTTAGACATTGTCCAGATTAAAACCCACAACACTTCTGAACGGAGAATAAAGTAATAAACAAGACAGAAATAAAATTCTATCTTAAAAAAAAAAAACAAACAAAAAACAGTAACAAAAAACACCAAAAAAATCCAAACACATGTAAAAAACTACAAAAAGTTCAAAGTTCCAGCTAATGACTACAGCAACTCAGTCACCAAAGATATCTTAAAAAGTATAAAAGAATAAACAATACAGAATTTTCCCTTTATGCGTAGTCTCAACATTTTTTGTTTTATCCCCTGAGATGCCAAAAGGCAACAGAATAATTGCTGATATTTCCAATCACTCAGATACCCTCATATTAGTCAAGAAGCACATTCATCTTCTTAATGACAGTCGACTGTGGCCAATCCAACAAATAAAGAATGACTTTTCTATAAATTAAAATGAGAGCATATATCACAAATTACAGAAATAAAGGAACAAACTATCATAAATATGTCATGATGTATGGAAGAAATCCCAGTTTTTCATGCCTCATAATATTTGAGTCTTAATGCAATGATGTTTCCTTTAAGTCTATAAACTCTTTTCTTTAACTTACAGAAAATGAAGGAAATAAATCAAGATAGGAAAACTCATTAGATTGGTACCACCTGTTACAGCTTTTTTGCAATTATTATCTAAAATGATTCTTAGATTTTCCTTCTGGTATCTGGACTCTCTTCGAATATTTGCCTACAATACTCCTCCCAAACTTTCACCCCATACATAAAATATATTCCAAAGACACAAAAGAGTTGTGCTTTTTTGTTTTTTTTCTTTCTAATGACATTTCTTCATACAATGCAGCAAGAAATCTTTGCACAAGTATCTTAGCAAAATTTAATTAGGCATGCTGAATGGAGACACATAACATATGCTTCTGTGCGAGCTAGTGTATTATGAAGAGTTATTTGATACTGTATTTCATGGTATACAGTGATAACTTATGTGTGAGAGAAACAAATTCTCTCCTCAATCACACTAGCTTTTTCAATTATCCAAGAATATAATTTGCTCCTCTTTCTCCTCTCAATTTTATAAACCACTGAATTTCCAGAGCCAGGAAATGACACTACATGAATTAATAATGCATTGTAGTATGACATCTCCCAGATTTTACTGCTAAACTACATTCTACAACTAGTATAAAACAAAATGTGAAAATTTGCCTTTATTGATATATAGTAAGAGCAAAATTTATAGTTGTGACATGGAGAAGCCCAATTTAGAAACAGAAGTCCATACAACAAATGGACATCACAGACCAACATGGTCTATGATCTATCATAAGCCCTTTCTCACCAAAGCCCATGTGAAAAAAGTGATTTAATTTTACATAGCAGCCTTCTTTGCTGCGTTTTTGTGCTACACATGTAAAATCCTTTCGTCTGTTTTTAATTTTAGACTTTTCCCTTCATTAACAGATTGCCAGTATACATTTGAAATGTTTTCTGCGCATGTATTAGGCCAAAATCCCATATAGTCCTAATGCTGAATAACATCTTTTTTGCTATACTTGAAGTACTTCTGGAACCTTTTTTTAAACTATTCTAGCAATCCATACTACTGATATACTTCAGTGAATGTACCACCTTCATTTAAGAGTGCACTTGCATTACAATTATTTTATCTGAATATTTATCTATAGATCATAATACATATTTTGTACACTAGGCAGAAAAGTAATAAATAGTAAACCCTAAAGAAAAAAAATAGCAGTTACTGTATGTGAACCTCATTAAAAAATCCATATTTTATAAGTTCAATCACTACATTTTTTAATATTTTTTGCAGAATATATCATAGTAATGTTTCCCCTACAGTGATAGCTGTCTGCATCATGAAAAGAGAAAGCAAATCTGCAGATTCGTTATGTTGCTCTGCTGATGTAATAAGAAAGACAAGAGAGAAGGTGACAGAAAACAGACAAAATCAAAGACAGCCATTTCAGATACAGGTATTGTAAAACATGGGGACTCATATCACAGTCATGGACTCTCAGAATTGTCTGGTTCGGAGGGGACCTTCAAGATCATCTAGTTCCCACACCCCTGCCATGGGCAGGGACATCCACCGCTAGATTAGATCGCTCAGAGGCTCATCCAAATGGGCCTTGAACTCTTTCAGGGATGGGGCATCCACAGCATCCCTGGGCAAACTGTTCATATCTCACCATTCTCACAGTAAGGAATTTTTTCCTAATATCTAATCTAAGCCTGCCTTCCTTCAGTTTGAAGCCATCACCCCTTGTCCTGTCACTATGGGCTCTTGTAAGTGCATGGTCTCTCTCCATCTTTGTTGCAGGCTCCCTTCAGCTACTGGAAAGCTGCAATTAGGTCCCCATCACAAGTTATCCAGGGTCTGGATCATGAAGGGGCAAAAAAGGAAAAGTTCAAGGTTTAATATCACATAATTTTTTTACCACACACTTTTTCAGCACCATGATTGAACCTTCTACTTAAAAGTAGTTGAAGAAAAAGCTTCCTATATCTAACTGAGTAATGATTGCAAGAGATTAATTTCTGTAGAACATGTTTTAGCAATTTCAGCTAAATCTTCAAAAGAACAAACTAAAATATTAATTCTGTTTGCAACAGTTGACACCCAGGGTTTCACCGTGAAATAGTAAAACAGAATTAATAATTTATTGTCAAACTATCCAAGAGTACACATTTGCTACATCAATTTAAAGAAATGTGAAACATTAATTTTTGACTTACATATGTACTGGATCAAGCCTCTTAACAACTAGAGACTCAATATAACCAGTGTTATACAAGAGTTGAGAATTATATAGATGGCTAATTATATTTTTAATTAAGGAAGTAAGACTTGCTGAACATTCCCTATACCCCCCCATTCTGTAAACCAACCCCTGGAGAAAAATTAACAACATAACACAAAGAAAACATTATCTTTCTTTCTCTCTCATGACAGATAAAAAGCATTTGGTAACAGACTATTTTAACATACGTGGAGATGAAGCAGGACCTGCAGCTGGACAGAAAAACAAGAGAAATTTTTATTTGTTTTTCCTCCTCACTTCCTAAAAATGACTTCTAAGTGAATTCTTTAGTGTTTATAGACACCCCCTAAACCATTCATCTGTTGGAGCACCAAAGAACAAACACATAGCGCAGCCATTGACTTTCACAGTAGAGTTTCTAAGGTGACGAAAGGAAGACTTGTTGGTAAGGCCAAAATTCAGCAAAGTATTTGCACATTCATAAACTAAAAAATCCCAGCTGTTTTCCCATGTCTTCTAAACACAGTTTATGAGATCAGAGTCCAGCAAGTGCCAGGGTTACTTCTAAAACCTTGGTTTCAAAGAAATTTCTCAGTGATTGTGAAAGCAAGAAGATTACAAGAGGCAAGGATTAAGGTAAGGCTTTGTGTTTAATCACTAACTGCTACTCCTCTCATCTCCTCCACAAATTCTGCAAAGATAAAAATCCATTCATTTTGTATTATAAATGAATTTGATCTGATTCAAACCAATGGAATATCTGAGTTCATCTATAGATACAATATAGTATCGGTAAAAAAATAGGCAAAAGAGCCTGAAAGCCTTGAGCACATTCACAGATGTCCTTAAGTATGGGATATATTCTGTAGGGATAGCAGCTCATTCATCTGAACTCAGAAAACTTTGAACTTAGTGCATTAAAATGCCACATTTGTAAGATTTATAATTGTCAACAAATTAATTCTCTGTAGACACCTCTAAATTAGATGGACAAGAGCTGTTATCCTTTACTGTAGGGAAAGTAAGAATCTGAGAAATAAAACCAAAGCCACACAGTGGTGAGAACTAAAGGAAAACTTTATAGTCCTGGAGACTCCAAGTGTCAGCTCCAAACTGGATTGAATTCATGTTCACCTCCAATCAAAATAACAGAACCTACAAAAATTAGGAAAAAAGTAAATATCACTTACAATGCTAATATCATACCTTCTGATTTTGCTGCATATTCAAAACATAACTGTCAGAGCTGCACATACGCCTTACTTTAGCTATCTTTGACAAAACAGAAACATACCTCACACTCAAGCAATACTTGGAAAGAAGCTTGTCAGAGAATACTTCTCTGTCAGAGAATTTTTTTTCAGAGAAGATGAAAGGAGGATGGGGTGCTTTTTCTTGCAATAAATGGCTATAAACTCAAATTAAATCTGTACAGATTTCCTTAAAGCTATCATTGAGAAGCCACAAATTATTGTGGACTGCATAGCAACTGTACTGCGATGAAGTCGTATCTCCAAAGTTATATTGATGTTGGGTAGATAAATGAAAAAGGAATGTTACATTACAACAGTAATCAATCTGAAAAATGATCCAGAGACTAATCAATGCCTCTGAATAAGAGAACATTAATCCCTGATGGAGATATTACAAAGTAAATAATATCTAACTTAGCTATCTAAATTCCACTCACCATCTTCTTCTATTATATTTCTTGTGGAATTGAATTTCAGGGGACTCCAAAGAGTTGTTGCTCCAAGTCTGATTTTTTTTTTCATTATTCTATTTAATTGTGTGCACTGTAATTTAATTTACTGTAATGCTTCCTCTATTGTGGCAATGCAAAATTCCTTGTAAGAGTAGCCCATTAAAGTATATTAAAAGTATTTATCATGATCCTCAAGAGTACAGATAACATTATGCATGGAAAACTGGGATTTAACGTAATTGCTACAAATAATTGAAAGCAGTTCTTTCTGCGTTTATGTGTATGTAAAAAAGGAAGAACAATAATCATAAAACTAAACTCAGCAAGATCAAACCTGGTCTTTATGAGGCCGCATGTAGATAAAATACTTTGCACTATAAGTCATTGCTCTGAAAAAGTACAGATGGGAAAAAACATCCATGTGAAAATATATTCCGTCCCCCAAAATTCTGTAAGCAATTGAGTTAATTTACTTTAATTTTTCTCTCTTTTTGTATCTTCCCATCTCTCACACATGAATGTGCTGCTTTATTTCTTCCCGTGTTTATTTTTTTTTAAAGAAAACTTATTGCCTGTTCCACAGGCAGGGACATTAGTGCCAGGACTCACCCTGACAATGCCATTCAGGATTGCAAATGCCATGTGCAGGAGAAGGGGATCTCCCGGCTGGGGCATGGTCACAGGATCAAACCTCTTGGGAGAGGTGAGGCACCAGAGTGCCCTCGCAGACAGCGGCAGCAACGGGACACTGTCAGCAAGCACCCGCTGGTTCTCTGACTAATGAAACACAAGTGAACTGAAGTCAAGAAGAGTTTGGCACAGGTCTGGATGTGAAACTCAGACTTCCGGGTGTCAAACTGGCACCATTGTAGACACAGGGGAGATTGCAGCTGAGTCATTTGGCAACTTCTTTCTAATGCATAATACATGTGTACATAGCTTTGTTTATTTTGCTGGGATATTTAGAAAACCTTACAATATTCCACAAAGAGAAAATTTAAAATGCTTTCAGGTGAAAAAATTACTAAACATTTACAAGTTGACAAAACAGAAAGCATGCTAACTTTTTCTTTGCTAAGGGTTATCTTTACTCTTCCCACATTGCTCTCTTGCCACTTCTTTGCCTTGCTGTCTTTAAAGTTTCATGGCCTCCATTACCTTCAACTCAGAAAGAATAAAGCTGAAGCACTACCTCAATGTTTTGCCTTTTGGAAGCCAGGCAAAACAAATACCTAATTTTGCAGAAAGAAAAGAATGTGTCCCATCTTTTTAAACCCAGCAGTGTCAGTCTTACAAATGTCCTGGCAGAAATACAGAGTATGTAAGTCTGTTTTCGTTACATTCAAGGGAGGTGATAAAGACTTTTAATATCACTACTGTGTTACATCAGTAATAAAGCAGCATCTGTTTGAGGTCTGATGTGACTCTTCTGTGAGGATAATGCAATTTTCTTAACTATCAGCTTCAGAGTATGAAATATTTAACACAGAGCTAAATTGCCCTCTTGGCTATTCTGTTTTGAAAATGTCATCACTAATTACATGGAACACTTTTACATCATATCACTCCATGAATTGTGTTAGTAGGAAATACTTGCATTGCTATACCTAGTTGAATTCTTACAACCACTCTAACACTTCACTCTTTAGACTGGAGCTCTAGTCTAAAAATTAATAGGGAAGTATATGGAGATGGCATTTGAATTTCATTTACTCACTCAGCTAAACAGTAAGAGTGATTTATTCCTTGAACTAGTCATTGGCAATACTGCCACTGGCTTCAGCAGTAAAAGAAATGCACTTCTGGGACTCTGAAAGTGTTAGAGGAGATCTTACGGACCTCCTTAAGCATCAAAGGAGAATATTCCAACAATTTTTCAAATATTTGTTTAGATTACAAACATTTAAAGTACTCAAATGAATGTCCCACTTTCCTGGTTGTTTTAACCTGTCTTGGCATGTAATCAATCGATGAACTTTAATTTTTCATCAGTAATTAATACAGGTCTAACTAAGGTAGGAAGATATGATAATCTCCATTTTTATGCCAATTTAAATTTTTGAATTTAAAATAAAACCTTGTGTTCCAATATTCCATGTGTATGAAGAGATGTAGGTCTTTTTTATTTAATACCAAATAAATTCATTAAAACAAGAACATCGAAATGATCAGAGATTTCAGTTTGGTTTTTTTAAACAAGCATACAAACTTGCACAAATTGTTTGGTATTTATGGCCTCTTTCAAGAAATCACAGACAAATAAGGTACAGAATCAACAAGGCAGACTGTTTTCAGTATTTACAGCCCGAACTTTATAGTCCAAAAGTTGTCTCAAAGACAAAAAGGACATTACGTTTTTTTTTCATTTGTTCAATTTAGGATTTTTCTCTCCTGGGGAATATTTACTGAGCAAAATGCTACCAGAGTAATCTTCACCAAGGTCTTTTTTGTTACTGTTGCCTCAGGGAGACACTGGATAAGAAGTGGTCAGGAGATAAATGTGATGCTCCCATGACCCAGCAATTCCTGACGGCTAATTCTTGACTTGGATGATAGTCCAGATCTTGAACCCTGAAAACAAACTCCAATACTGAGGAACAACATCTACTTTGTGCAACATCTTGTGTCACTTTTCAAAAACTGACACGGTGTACATGTGAGCATCTAATTACACAAAAATAATCTGCAGTAAATTGGGCTCTAGCTATAATATTAGAATGCTGTAGAAGTCTGCTGACAAAAACTTACAAGTACTATTTTTTACAAAAGTACAACTAAAAAATTTCCAGCTGTCATGAGGGCAGGAACAGGTTGCTTACTGAGAAACATAAATGACTTCTCTAATGAGACAAAAAAAGTCCTGTTCACAAATTTCTACAGTGCCCAGGTAAAAAATGCAGAGAAGAACTAGAACCTGACTGGAGAAATCAACAGACTGCCCCAGTGCCCAATATTCAGACCTAGATTCTGAAGTGCAGGTCAGACTTACAGGCAACACAAACCACAAGCCACATCTCTAGAGAAAAGATTTTTCTAGAACGTGAGAGACTCAAAACAAGATAGAAGGCACTGTTGCAAGACAAGCAGCCGCACTGCCTCTTGTATGGGCAGGAAGCAATAATGTGATGAGTTCTGATACAGCTACCTTTTTCCAGCATAGATATCTTTTTCCAAACCAAAGAATGGTTTGGTACTGATGCTTTGTCTTTACATGCTGCATGAAACTCAGCAGAAAAAGAAAAATGTGGTACATCATCCCCATTTAGGACATGGAATGATCTGGAGGCTTATTCAAGTATGACTTGAGAAGGCAGCAGGTTTTATATCAATGTGAAAGGAACACTGTTGACTAATCTGGTGATAATTGCAAGGTAGTTTTACCTGAGCTATACTCCTCTTAAAATGTAAGTGATGTCAACTCCATTTAAAATGCAAGTCCTACCAATGTGTGGGAACATTAAGGAAATGAGCTACAAATCGATCTTGTGACTTTAGAAGTGACTGTGCATCTTTTGGGGATAGAAGAGTTGAACATTAAATAGCATGAGAATTTAAAATGGTTAAGAGACAAACATTCCTAGTCACTGTGTAGGAATAAACCAGAAGGAACTGGCTAACAGAGAGACTTAGTGCTCAACCACGAATTGGAGCAATATATCACACACACATCTTTCTTTCTCTCTCCACATATACATACAGATAACGAAGTTTTCAAAAAGCTTACCTTAAGCCTAACTCCTCTAAGCTAGGTCACAGTGGTTACCTACCCAGTCACAAAAAACCACACTCGTTCTTAACCCAAAAAGAATTGGGTAAAAGGCTGTTTTCTCTGCAGCAAGATGGACTATGTACTTGAATCCATTCTAAAATTCTGAGAGCAATGTCAGAGAAAACATTGTAAATCTCTGACATAAATATAACAAACCAGCTTTGTAAGGAAAAATCCATACTGCAAAGAAACAAACTTAAGAGAAACGGGAACAAATGGATTTCCAAAATTTTATAGCACAAACTGAAAAAGCCAGGGACTACTCTGCTGCAGATCATTTGAAACTGCCTAAATTGGAAGGAAAAGAGACAATTGCTCCTTCTAGCCAGGTTCCAAACCCAAAGTTACTGGGAGATGCCTGTTAACACAGATGAGCTTTCTGATATATATGGAGATATCTATCACAAGGCATCTCCTGGATTAGGTATGCAGACAGGATTATTTGAATACCAGGAAGGGAAGAATTTAACCCAGTGGGGCCAGTTAACTCTTTTGGCTCAATGGCCTCATGTTTTTGAGCTTGATTCCACTTCAGCCAGCAAGACAGACAAATAGGTAACTAATGGAACCTGCAAAAACTATTAAACAGAAGATGCTCCTGTCTGCCAGGGATATGATGTTACAAATGACTTTGGGAAAGACAACAGTCCTTTTGTCTTTCCCAAGACCATTTGTAACACCACATCCCTGGCAGACAGAAAAGAAGAGGTTTATTACTCTCGATCTAGAAAGACTCTCACTAAATAAACTTTTTTTTTGTGCCAGAGGAAGGATAAATGACTGAAAGCATTCAGTTTACTGTGATATCAAAAGATACAAATTTAGTTAAAAGGATGTGGCTGAGAAGCAGAAAAGACAACCTGTTTTTTTTCTAGGTGTACCACTCTGGATAACATGGAGATTTCTGAAAAAAAGAGAAGAAACAACCTTCTGGAAACAAGCTGATTTGCACAGATCTGAGGAGCTGGTGAAACATAAGAGGGGGCAGATAACACGTGAACATTAGACACCTAAGAGAAGCAATGGAAAAAGCATTTTCCATTAACTGACTTCTCACTGACTTCTCACTACTTGATTCTATAGGCAACTGCAAGTTTAGATGGAAAAATAGTTTCAAGAAAAAGGAAGAAGAAAGTCAAAGGAATGAAAAGGATGTGCTGAGAAGGTGGTGCATGAAAGCTTCCCAAGGACTGGCAAGCCCTGGAGACTACTGGTGCTGGTGAATGAGCACACATTTTGTCTGTGTGAGTCTGGAACTTGGCCCGTATCTGAGATAACTGCTCTATGCAGATGAAGACTATGGGATCACATACACCTCTGATGAAATCAAGGACCCTCTTACAGACTTTCTGGACACCTACCACTGACTTGCTAGTAATGACCTCTATTTTCTGAGTATACAGAGTTGTATTCCTAAATATTGCTCTAACCAGGTAATCGTGAGACTGCAATTCAGATGTGTGACTCAGTAAGGTGAATAGCTTGTGAGAATAATTATTTACCTTTAGTAAAAACCTAAACAATTGCAATACTTAATAGAATCAGTAGAAGTTTATTCTATAAAAACTATTCTAAGAAATATTGGTTGTCATCTGTATCTACCTCAAACTGACTCCCCTATCAGTGGAAAAAAGGACTTTACAACTCACTAGGGGTGATACACAGAGCTGTTTTCCAAGTGATGCCTTGGAAGGCTGACCTGAAAGAGAGACTGGACAGAGCTAGGGAATAAAGTAGGTATTTATTGAAAGGCCTCCAGGATCCACCTTGGGCAGGACAGGAGCCCGACCAAGGCTGCACCTAGGGTGGACCAAGAATAGTCACAAAAATGGCTCTCCGGTCCTGAGTTCTTACATTTTTATAAGTTTTGGTCCCTTTGCATATTGGGGTTTAATTGTCCAATTACAGCCTCAGGTTGTGAGGTCTCATCCTTCTTGTTCCTCCCTTCAGCCCACCGTTGTTTATGCTTTTGAGCCTGGAAGTTGTCCTTGGTTCACAGCAGAAAAAGGATTTGTTTTGTCTACCTACCCCGTGAAGAGCTTACTGGCACTTAATATGAGGCTCAGAACTACATCCCTAGGCAGTATAGAATCTGCAAATATGAAAACTAAAGCTTAAGGCATCACAAGAAACTGGGGTAGTTGAACAGCTAGAAGTTGCTAGAATACAAGTAGGATTGGAGGAAACAGTCACAAAGATGATCTCTTCTTTTAATCTGTGCCTGCCAACAGATTTATGTTTTCTCTGTATAAGGAGAAAATATTTATAATGTTTTTTTCAAGTAAAAACCTAGCTTTAGAGTGTGAAAGCCTTTGGCATCTTTTGACATGCTCACTTAAAGGAAAAAGGGAGAGAATGCAGATTACAGCAGGATTTAAAGAGTTAACATCCACTTGCAAATGGTTGTTGAAGATTTCAGTTTCAAAAGATGGGGTGGTCTGCTTTTTCACATCTTGACATCAAGGTGAGGGCCCCCTCCTGCTCTTGGTCATAAACCTGTTTGTGGGGTGAAATGGCTGTAAGTTGTAAGGTACCTTTTCTGTAGAGATAAAAATACAAAGTCCTTACAACTTTTGAATACAAAAAAGGAAAAACTAACAGAGAAAGACAAAATGGGTGAGCACCAATTAGTGATTTTAAACTACTATTGATGCTCCCAGCTGTGAGCTAGTTTTCTAAATTAAATGCCACACATTGCCCTATCTTTCCCTTAGAGCCAGCTGAAGATGATAAAGGAGTACTTCAAGGGAACAGAAATACTTTGCCTAAGAAATTAACATTTCAGAGATTTTGCATAAAGTCCAAATCAAAATTCCCAGCAGGTTGGAAGTAAATCTAAAGGTTATCCTTTAAAAAACTAAAATGTAGTTTTTACAGGAATTCCTAGATTTCTATCTCCAGCTGTAAGAGTTGAAACTCCTGGCAACACACTAAGCTAAACTACCATTGCCACAAGCCAGAGCAAGAGACCTTACAGGCACAGGTGGAGTGGCACCAGTGTAAAATCTTGTGCAATGGACCACTAGGTGATTTCTGGTTGGTTTTGTTTTGTTTTTCTAAAAACTTTCTAAGTCTTTTGTAACTCCTTATTCTTGTTGAGAATGCTGCCACTCTCACTTGGAAAAAATATTGCGTATGTACCTATACTGCATGACCTCAAACATTTTGACAGGCAGTGACACTCAAAAGCTTTTAAAACTCTGAACACTAAAGACAACACCTTTGATCTCACATTTCAGTGAAGCAATATCATTGGGAAAGAATATAATGCAATGCTTGGACCACAATATCCTATAGACAAAACCTGCAACTTTTTTTCTTCCCTTTTGGGCTTTCGGCTATCTGAGCATTAATTCATAACTTTTTTGAAAAAACAATGAAGTCAAGAGAATCCTATCAGAGAACTAACTTTCCACTATTGAAACACTACACTCATGGTAGTCATGACCTAATGAAAAAAAATTGTGCTTCAAACCAAAAAACTATTGGGCATTATTCACATTATATATGGATTTAATCCTGTAAGATATTGAAACATTTATTTAAAGGTTGCAGGACTGCCCTCACAGTACTTGGAATTCGCAGGGAAGAGACCAGAGAGCACTGCAACTATCCCATATTTTCAAAATCTTTTTCAAGGCACTCACATAACACACCTGTTAAAAACCACCCTAAAGCCATCATGGTAATAATTACATCTCAGTAGTTTGTGCGCTGATTTCAGATCTTTTTAGTTGCAAATAAGTTCTTAATGCTTGGTGTTTCTTATACAGAAAAGGTAATGAAATAAATTCTGTTTAACAGGAAAAGCTGTTGTCCAGTGACAGTGGACCTTCTGGGCAAAGCACTTAACTCACAGATTAATGAAAGGCACATAGTTCGACTGCAATTCTCATTCCTTAAGAACTAGTTTTAACAAAAACTGAAACTTGAAGAAGGCAGCAGTTAAAAGTGCTCAGTAGCTGATGAAACACTGAGTCACACACAACTAGTTTATGTGGTTTTTCAAATCTGCAGTTCAAGTTTTTTCTCTAATTTTCCATGTTTTATAGGAAGACAACATGAATCTTTAATAACAGAATCCTTTCAATAGCCAGGACAGAAGACAGAAGTAAGTAGAAGTTTAGGCAATGAGAGAAATGGGTAATAAATAGTGTGCAAAATAGGAAATGGTGTTGACAGGATTCTTCTAGGTAAAAAAGGTTTAAATTGGAATGGCAATTATACATCAGTATGCAGAAGATTTAATGCAAACACTGTGACTTACATTTTTCTTCATGTGTGCCTGACAGCTCATGTGCTACTGTAAAAATTGATGGTTTAGCTTTTTTTAATCTAATATGCAACCTTTTTTTCAGGACACTAATTTCCAAATCCCACTTTACATAAGTAAAATATGGTTCATAGATGAAAATATGTTTGGAGCAAAGACAACGTGATCCCCTTTAGTTTAAATAACTGATCAGTCTTCTAAATGTCTTACAGGTGATCAACAATGAATTTTCAGGAAAAGATTTGCAGGTTAAAAATCTATTTTTCATTTTTTTAACAAAAGGAAAAGTAACCAAAAATGTTTCTTTGTCTAACACTTAATATATTATTAAAGCAAAATTAAAACATTCTATTGTTCTCAGGTTATTCTTCTCTTGCAAACAGACTCCTTTACGTCACTTTTAAAATAAAAATGTTCAATAAAAAAATAACTATTGATGATGCAGTTATACTTGGGCATCTCTTCAGTAACTTCTAACACAACTTTCTGTGACATACGTTAGCTCTGTGGTATTCTGTGCACAATTGGAGCTGTTCATAATACACATTTTAGGTAAGTTGCATTGCCTTTTCAAATTAATCTATTCTGTTCCCACACTGTAGGCACAGCAGATACTCAAAAAATCTCAAGTCACTTTTAGCAAGTATTTCCTGTTGCTCTGGAAGGAAACAGACTGCAACCTTTAGTCTCTAAAATTTCCTCACAGCTTTCTTTAAAGAAGATAAGGAAATTCTGAAGAACAGACACACCTCCATTGATTTAATCCACTTCCTAGACATGGAAACTGCCCCTCTGTATCACCAAAATTACTGACCAAAATTAAATTGTTGAGCCAAGAATTTCCCTGTCGTCATTTTGGCACTAAAAAACCTCAAATCAGCAGATCAGTTCTTTTTGAAGATTTAAGTATCTAGGGATCTAGGGCATAAATGTATTTAGCACTTTTCAGCAGAAAATCTGTTTCTGCTTCTCTGATGCAACTCAGCATCCAGCCGCACCAGACTGGAGGGGAAAAGCATACATGCCCGCAGTCTGTCTAGGGACTGCTATGGCTCATGGCATAATACAGACAGCTTTAAGGAAATTCTGGTTTCTAGAGAGAAATTACATAGATTCTTCTTGAATACTCCTGCAAAACAAAGTTCTATCAGCCAATATACATAAACTGATTTCTTTTATGGTTCACAAAACCCACAAAAAGCCTCCAGACTTTGGTAATTTGTATTTAAATCACTGAAAAAGTACCACATAAATAATACTAGTGCACTTGTTCTTTGACAAGAAAACTGTTTTAACCAGAGCAAGTTGTACTTTCCTCAGGAATGTAGCAATTCTCAGTTATTTATGCTCACAGTCAACCATATTTTCTTTACGTTTTACCAGTATCTCAACCCAGAATAGCCTCTCTGAAATGCTAATTGTAACTATTACCCATCCCATGATCATTCTCACACTCTTGCGAGGAACTGGTAACAGTGATGCACATGGATCAGAAAATTCCTATCTTTCACTGTAATTGCACAGGGATTTTGTTTTGTTTTGAGTCAGTAATGTCTAAATTGGATTAAGATAAATTGCTTATGAGTCTTTCTCTACAGAAATTGCTTTCATGACTGCTATACTTAATGTCCGTTTACCCTAGAACTTCATTTTTTTTACACCAGTCTTATGAGTTTCCATGAAGCTCATACTCAATTTCAGATTATTCTTAAGGACTAAAAACCTTTTGAAGAGGAAAAGAAAATACCCTGAACTTTGCTGACATACTCATGAGTGAATGTAGTACCTGTCATGCTGGCATTGTCCAACATGATCCGACGAAAATCAAATTATATCATCAGAAAAGTGACCAATTTCAAATCAGAAGTCTTAGCCTGTCTATTAAGGTGTTTAAACATCTTTACACTCCCCTGTCTGGGAAACTGATGCTCTCACCAATAATAATCTGAGTGGGTAGCTGAGAATTGAGTGAGTGGGCATCAGATGTATTACTGATGAAAATTACTGCTACTTAGCAGCACATACATTCTCTCATCCAAGGAAAAATTTATTATTACAAAAGTTAGACATAATTAATTAATATATTTTACCTGTCCATACCTGGAATTAAAATCAGTAGTGTATTCAACATTTATTATCTTATAATCATAACTAAAGTGTCACTAAATGTCTGATAAAAATGTCATAAAGGAAACTGAAAAATTAAGTACAATCTGTGCGCCTAATTTGTTTGGTCTGTGGGTTTATTTTTTTAATACTGCAATTGCAGAACTCATAATGTCTATGTGATTGCTGATATACATTACTAGGACCAAATAATGCCAACCAAAAAATCCTGTTATTTTCTTTATTTCGTATTATTCCTTCATAATTTTAGCTAATGAGATTAATGACAGAAGTGACAGAAAGAAGAATAATGCACAACATTACTAGAGGCTATACACAGTTAAAATGTAGTGAAATTAGCAGTCATTATTTCTGTGTTGACCATAATACTGCTGTTCTACAGACTCGAAAAGATGACATAACAATGCAATCAGTGTTTGTTCTTTGGGTCAAATACATGTGAAGACTTCCTTAATGTCCTGATTTTAGCTGGGATAGGATTAATTTTATTCCTAGTAAATGGTACCATGTTGTGTTTGGGATTTAGTATGAGTGTAATATTGATAACACACTAATGTTTGGGTTGTTGCTAAGTAGTGCTTACCCCAAGCCAAGGACTTTTGAGTGTCTCAGGCTCTACCAGTGAGGAGCTGCACAAGAAGCCAGGAGGGAGCACAGCCATGACAGCTGACCCAAACTGGCCAAAGGGATATTCCATACCACAGAACATCATGTTTAGTATACCAACTGGGCAGGGAATTGGGTAAGGAGGAGTAACACTTACCTGCAAGTAATTAGGGGCATTAACCAGGTGATTCCAAACACCATTTTTTTTTCTTTACCTATAGTGCATTTTTACACACACTTAAGCAAAATGTCCACTTTGTTATCTTTTCCTAGAACTATACTCTGAATAAATATTCAACATTAAAAATATCCCATCTCTAAAGAAACAGAAAACAAAAGAGAAAACTCATTTATATACACCAATACAAAAACAGCAATATATGCAAGCTGTACTTTCAAAGGAGAAAGAGTCTTCTCTCAGAACAGATTAAACTGGTTTATCTTTTAGGTGAATTATTTAAATAACAGTGGTACTATAGTGACTGTGAAGGTCTGAGCAAGGTTGGCATAGCAAGAAAAAAAGTATATTTAAGCACATGATTGTAAATTGAAAAAAACAAACTAGCCTTGGAGTCAAGAGTCTATTATAGGCCTTTTAATTGAGTCATTAATAAACAGACAGGCAATCTAAGTGTAACACCTAAAACAACATATGTGTCAGCACTAATTGCAACTAGAATCCAGGCACAGTACCTTAGCTTTATCCCTCATGGATCCTTTTCCCAGGATGGACATTTTTGCACCTGTTTCTTCTTGTAACCTCTTTAAAGAGTTTCCTCTTGGTCCAAGCAATTTCCCAACAAAATTGAACTAGAATGAAAATAAGAGAACTCTTTTAGACCCACAGGTACTTTTCCAAAAACAGAATAAATATACATGATGATTAAACAAGAAAATTTTGCTTTCCTTTAAAAGAAATACTCCTACTTAGTTTTGTGGCTTATTGACAGAGGTAAAAGACTGGAGAACCAAGATATTCTCTCCTCTAGTGTGAAAGCATTCATGGTTTATTTGAACTCGGGGAGGTTTTTCTCTAGGACTAACAGGCCAGTGGCTGCTAGGTTCAGTGAACTGCTAAACAAGGTATTTGCTCATGAGACGGTACTGGTGAAACTCAGAGAATGCCTAGGTTCTTTACCAAGTCAGCCATTTCTACTGGCAAGTTATATATTCTGCAAAGTTGGAGCTTTAGATAGATTCTTAGGATTTGATGCCTTGCATATCGACTTGAAAATAAGTGCTGTTTTGTGTACTGGCTCCAAATACCTGTTTTGCCAGCACCAGAACAAATGACGATCAATAGATCATGGTAGATACTCAAGGGCATTTTCTAAAATGAACATGACTTTGTCTGCCACACTGTTAATATTCCTAAATACTGCACACTTTGTGTTACACATACAACAGCTTTATCTGTATGAAGAGGAGAGATGTCTACAGGAAAATCAGAGGACAGAACAATAAATAAATAAGGTATTAAAATCAAGTCGACACAAAGCAGCAAGAAGGGGGGAGTCTATTAAGTAATTTGTTTGTTCTGTAATCAATAGTCTCTTCAATTTATTATTTTTTATTATTTCCAACATCTTTTAAAAGTGCTATGTGGCGTTCAAAAACTGACTAGACATCATCAGCACTTGCTTAAGATGTTCTGGAATTATGTTCAAGTCTGAACAGACAGTATTCTAGTCTGGCTTTCAACAAAGAATAAGTTCCACCAAAGCAAAAGGGGTGTCATTGTATCAGCACTTCCTTTGTTTTATTTCAGAGAAAAAGAACATGACAATAAGAAATATCAATCAAGAAAATGTTGCTGTCAAAAATACACACAAAAGTCTATAAAGATGTTATAACATACTTTGTTTTGCTCAACCTTCTATTTTAAAAACAAAAAAAAATTGGGGAAATATTCTTGTTTTCACTTTAACCAGCAAGAATATAACAACACACATGCATCAGCCGTGTTAGTAACACCCAAACTCTGAATCATGCCAGATGCTCCAAATCCCAATTTGGCTTTTAGTCCAGTGTCTTAATTAAAAATAATCTTTAACTTCCTTCCAATACTAGTTAAACTACCTAAGAAAATAGTATGTAATCACAGGAAAAATAAGTATGTATGGTAAAATCTAGTGCCACCTAAACCAAAATAATTGATTTTTGAAAGATAATGTGTCTGTGGGGGAAGTAGAAGTGATAAGATTTGCAGGAAAATTTAGCATGATTTGAAGCTCCAAAACCAGATTTTTCAAGCTTATGTGTTTATACTTTTTTTTCCAACTCTACCTGTTGATTTAATAAAAGTTATCAACTCTTCAAAGTAGGGTAGAATTTCGAGTCAATCAATTTATCAGCAATCCTGTGTCTTCAAACTGCTGCTCTGCCTTTTCCAGGGGAAACTTGGCTTAGAAGAAGTCGTTGGCTTCAAATTCATTATTCAATTTTGTATGAAAATAAACGAAATAATAAGCAAGAAGAAGAAATGGCAAGAACGGAACTCTCATACTAGATTGTAGACTTAATCTATTGATAGAAATAAGATTTCAAAAATCACCCATTTATATACCCACGTATATAAAGGTTTATTAGGCATGGCTGAGCAAACAGGAGAGCTTTTGTTTCTCTGCAGGGACTCCCTCATGTGCAGAGGGTGTCACAAGTTATACCATCAAATCTTTTGTGACACTTACACACCATCAATCAGACAAGAACCATGTCCTGCTGCATCCTTTCAGTGTTTCTTAGTATTAAGAAAAGCTACCCCTCAAAAGCTGAAAGAACTGTAAAGTTAAGTAACTTCAGAGGAAACTACGAGAAGGCCAACCAAAGCTTGACTACATTTGTTCCCTGAATGGAATAAAACTATTAAAATACACTCTGTGAAGATTTATGTTGACCATTTATATTTAAGCACTTAATAAACTGTATAATCATTACATTGACATATTGCTGCACAGGAGCAGTATGGCCAGCATAGACCATGCTACACACTAAGTGGATTTTAATCACTTCACAGGAAATAAGTGGCTGGGGATTTTTAATTCTATTGATTATGTAGCAGACAGATATTCACATTTCATCCACTATCTACAAAACACATATCAGGAAGGAAGCAGTTATTTACAGTTAAAAAACTGAACTGCTCTTAGTTTGGTTTTGTCTAAAGTTGCAGAAAAGCCACAGCACTATATCTGGCCGCATGCTCAGTCTTCCCAGAATGTCTGGGGGCACTGGATATCCTAAATACAATCTATAATCCCAAAACTCCCCAAGGTCTGAAAATACTGGTAGAGTAACTTTGACTCAATTACTTGTGAAAAATTATATGCTTTATGTTCACATATAGGTAAAAGCAGCACATGAGAAAGAGGATGTTTCAATGAACAGCACAAAATGTAGGAAATCTGAAACACAATTTCATTTCTCTTGTTTGTTTTTTTTTTTAAAATGAAGATGTATGCTGGGCAGAAGCAATTTTATTGCTGGAAAGTTTAGGCTCCAGTTACAGCCACATGTATGCACACACAACCTGAGCATAGAGACAGCGAAGAAAAATGAGGAAAGTCAGGCAGCTGGACTGCATAAAATGGTGTGCCTTGCCCACAAACACACATTCCTGGTACAGCAGCTGTAACTGCAGATCTTATTCTACAATCTCAGATCCAATCCAGTTCTGCCATGTGTACAAATTTTCTCCAAATAATAGTAGCTCTAAGTCTTTGGGATAATATCTGGTCATATTAGGAGAGGATAGCTGAGAAATGCTGACATATAGAAGAGAGAGTATTAACAGAAAGCTTTCACTGCTGGGGAGCAAACAAACTTCTACTTGAAAAATATTGTTGTGTTACTAGATGTTTTTATAGGTGGCTTAACTTTTCAATCATGTTTATGAACATAAGCTAGGCTTTCTGTTTGCTTGCAGAAACCCTTCCTGGTTTATGGCAGAGATTTTGTATATTATTTTCTTAGATTTTTTAAAAATTTGTCTAGGGGAGGTGATGCATGTCTTCAGGGGAATATGATCAGGTGAAAGCAGGAGATGCTTTACTTATAATCAAATGCACATGATGCTTCCTATATCAACAGCTGTGCAAATAACCTTCTCCTCTGAAAAATAAAACCTGACAGAGAATACAGCTCAATAGATCTTT
Organism: Illadopsis cleaveri; assembly: GCA_013399915.1. Classification (NCBI taxonomy): domain Eukaryota; kingdom Metazoa; phylum Chordata; class Aves; order Passeriformes; family Timaliidae; genus Illadopsis; species Illadopsis cleaveri. Next base: position 86,340 of record VXBB01001195.1, read on the forward strand.
CTTTTATCTACAGTCAGTATCTCCAACATCTTCCCCAACCAATATATACACACAGTTTCAGCAGATTTACATGCCTCCTGATTACTTTCACACTTCACCCCACACAAGGAATCAGACAGTAAGGTATATAAAGCCAAAGCTCTGGCTCCTCAGTTTTCATCAAAGTTTTTGTTCAAACTACCTCAGGACAACATACCATAGGTATAACAAATCTAAGGTATAGTTTACAGCACCAGCATTCAAGCCTGAAGCTAAATACAATGACTGGTAGAAAATGCACGTTTACACTTAGAACAGTATTTGTTTCCCTGTTTGATGCAGCCCGAATACATTTCTACTAGAACTGTAAAACTTACTTTATAAAATCTAATTTAATAGGGTTTTACAACCAGAATCAAGGAATATGCTTACCATTCAAAAAACATATTTGTATCAGTGACTGTTTCTGTTTTATACACAGATCAGTGTTCACAGCAGTAACAAAAGTCAGATAAATAATGAATGGGATAAGACAAATGTTTCCAGCTGTAAGATAATGCAGAACAAAGCCCTGAACTGGGAGAAGAAATTAATTTCTTCTAGAAGCAGCAAAACAGAAATAGCCCTGGCTTGACAACATGAAACAGGTTTATTATTTCTCAGTGTTTTGTTCACCATTGCTATCAGCTCCTTTGTGGAGAGACAAAGTGTCATTCCATTTTCAGAGCTACTTATCCTTACAAAATCCTGTTCTTACTCATGAAGAGCAGGATGGGGGTGAGGGGTGGGGAAGAATCTTTCTAAATTCAGTTCTGTTCTAAAGAAAAGGGGAGAAGACAAAGAGTCATGCCTGAATAAAACCTTACTGATTGAGGCCTGCCTATAATTAAGGTCCTATTCTAGGACTTCTGATAGTTTATTTAATTTAGAACAGCATTTATTTTAAAAGTATCTCATGTTTTGATATGCACAAAGGACTTCATGTTAAGGCAGTACTGGACTATCATGAAGGCAATTTTTTTTTTTCTGAACATTTTGTAAGCATTGTATTACAATGACTGTAATAACATGCTTTAACTTTTGGTCAGTCCTGAATCGGTCAGGCATTTGGACTGAGCATTGCAGGTCTTATCCTACTGGAACTATTCTATTCTATTCTATTCCTTAGCAGATTCTGCAGAGTCCTGGTTTGTCTCCCTCTATATGCAGCTGCTTGCCCTGTTCAATATCTAGTACTTCTTGGCTTTAGCAAAATTAATTTAGTGTTCCAGATAAGCATGAAACATTATTTTTTTTTACTACAGCAATGTGATGTGACGCTTGCTGTCTCGGACAAGAGCTTCCAAGACATCTGCTTGGTAGGACTGAACTTTGCAGGGCTCTACTTCAGCAGGGCATGTCAGGAGATAGCAAACAGGAGAAGCAGAAAATGCATGTACCCTGGAGATCTACTCCCAAGAATGTGTACTACCACTCTCTTATAGTCTTGTATCTTGTATCACAGAAATGTCTCTGCAGCAGTCCCAGAACCAAAGGACAAAACTGCCCTTTCTTAAAGAGCTCACTGGGTCTCATCTCTGTGTTAGGCTTTGAACAATAACCCAATACCAGGGTGTGAACAGAAAAATAAAATGCTCAAAGGCAAAATATAGCTCCTGAAAACTCTAGGCCAAACTAATTTCAGGTTTAAATCAGTGGAATTGCTTCCAGAATAAATTAAATCTGATTATCAAAGTTAGAATTACCTAAGAAATAAATGGGTTTTATTACACCTTTCTTTTATCTTGAGAAGTGCTGGGAACTCATATTTATGGTGTGCTTGAAGAAGATGCTGCAATACTTGTCTGGCTATTTACTAGCTCATTGCAAGCATCTAAATCCACAGTGAAAATATATTTTTGGCATAACTCCATGAAACAGATGGTCAGCAACTCCAGACAAAAATCTTCTAGATATAAGTCTACACTGACATACGAAAAATATCCCCTCATTTTTCACTTTTTTCAGTTTTCTGTCAGAATTCTGGTAACAAGTTGCGGCATTCAGATAAAGCAATTTAAATGAGCCTTAAAATGAAAACAAATTTTCTGATAAAAAGAAAAAATTGGTGTCTGAAATACCCTTATTCAGTTAAACTTTCTTAAGTCAGGAAAATTTGAATGGCTCTGTCTTTAAAACATGCAATAGGAGTGTCATTTATTAAAATCTGCTAATCTGTAAAACACCCAAGCATTTTATTTTATGCAGTTCTGCTTTTAAATCTAAGGTGAGGTAATTGAGGAAAAGCCAAGGAACAAATTGAAGTTGTGGATCTATATTAAATCCTCAATTAACAAGTTGTTAATTGCAAAGGTTTTATTATTTAGTTGCAGAGGAGACTCATTGTACCAGGGACTGCACAGCCATACAGGAAGACATGATCTTAACCCTGAAGAGCTGCCAAGTATGTTTAAAAAACCCCAAACAGACCTTACTGAATGCATGTATGATTTGTATTTTATTGAATGAGGGGCAAGAGGATTCTTTAGGACACAAAGCAACCTGGCTTTTAACATTCATTCTAGCCAAGCTTTTATTATTTACAGGAAAATAAAATACAAAGTAAGTAATAAGGAATTATTGGAATTGTGTGTCTAAGACTGGCTCACTTGCAAGACATTATCTAAAATGGTATTCATACAAATGCCAACAATTCAGGCTGCAGAAGTGCCTCACTGAGCTTTTTCCAAAGTGCACCAATAAGTTTATATCAAGCATACTCACAGGTATGGAAATAGGTACCAAGACTACAACACTTAAAAGCACAATCAACATTTGGCTAATTGAGCTTATTACTCCCACAGATGCACAATTTACCGGTCACAGTAATAAACACCATCTGCTCTTTGCTAACTGGCAGCAACCTAACAACTTTTTCCTAACTTGAGGAGTTTGTAATGTGAAAGGAATATCTAAAGAAGCAGGAATACAGTGGGACTTCCATGCACACCATCTTACTCTTACTGAACTGAATATGATATCATATTATGCAAAAGATTTCTCTTTGCCAGATGATATATTTGCCCAGATAAGCTGTAAGTCAACAAGAAATTTAGGGCGGAATACCCAACCATAAAAATAATGCATCTTTCCCATGCATGTTAGTGGACTACTCAAATGTAGCATAAAACACAAATTTCTGATCAGTCAAGGAAATTTTAACAACAGTTAATTGGGACCCAATGTGTTAATGGACTGATTTAACATAAATGTATATTGTATCTCATTTTGTAAACACCATTGTATTAAATCACAAATGGCTTATGTTAATCTAATTAAAAACTCTGTTAGTCAACTTGGTTTTGCATTTTGCTATTGTAAGTAATTATACTTACAACAGCATTTAAGTATCAATTTACATATACTGAGTGCTATGCAAACAATTTTATTGTCAAGTCACGTCCATAATCAAAGCAAAGCATTACTTTAAAGTGATTGACAAATGCAAACTCACACAGCTCTGTGGAAATTAAACAAGCCTGTGAAAGCACTCCAAAATATTTTATGAAACTCTGGTTCTTTCACCTTCCCCTGCTGCATTTTCTATACTGCTTTCCTTCCTTCCACCTCATTATCTTCTACTTCTACTATACTTAGAGAAGAAAACCAAGTCTCCTTCAAGATTTTTTAATGAGGTGTTGGCTGATCTGAGATGGTAATACAAAGAAATATTTGAAAGGGAGCAAACCATTCCAAAATAATATTGACAAGGAGGAAACAGTTGATTCAAGGACTCAAAGGACTCAAACTGCTGCTGAATTCAGTTCCCAAAGAGCTCAGGTAAGACATCAGACAGTTGTCTTATTTTATTTCAACTATAATTCAGGTGAAAATCATACAAATTTAAGAGAACAGATATTGTGCTCTATTTGTCCATTTAGTCAGATGTGACAGGACAGAATAAAAACTGGGACAATGCAGTATAAATACCATTAAGTAAATTGCCACTGTTCATGAGCTGATTCTCAAAAGCCACCTCCTGTAGTAATCTGTTCAAAGAGCAGATTGCACACTAACTGAATAGACTCTTTCTTATTTTTTTTTTTTTTTTCTCACAGTGATGAGCTTATGGAAAGAAAATAGCCAGAATTAACTCCATTATCTGGCAGAGAGCTTTCCATTGCTTTATATAGGTAACATACTGGGCTCAGAAAGAGTATGTCCACTCCCCAAACTGGAACCGTCCCAACTTGCATTTTAACGTGCAGACCAGAGGAGGTACAGAGCCTCCTCCTCCACAGTACACAGGGCTAATTGCAATAGTAATAACCAAAGCAGCTGATACCTTGTGGGGTTGCAAGANAATGTAAAAGATTTGCTAACTGTAAAGAATCAATCACTGTGCTAAATAGGTATACAGAAAACATGACTTTCCCCCCACTATCAGTATTTGGTTGTTGGAGTAGTTCCAGAGGAGGCCATGAAGCAGATCAGGGGGCTGGAGCACCTTTTCTACGAAGACAGGCTGAGAGAGCTGGGGATGTTCAGCCTAGAGAAGAGGGGGGCCCAGAAAGACCTTAGAGCAGCCTGCCAGTTCCTGAAGGGACCCTACAAGACAGATGGAGAGGGACTATTTACACGGGCATAGAGTGACAGGACAAGGTGGAACGGCTTTAAACTCAAAGAGGGTAGATTAAGATCAGGTGTAAGGAAGAAACCTCTGTGAGAATGGTGATGCACTGGCACAGGTTGCCCAGAGAAGCTGTGGATGGCCCATGCCTGGCAGTGTTTGAGGTCAGGTTGGATGGGGCTCTGAGCAACCTGGTCAAGTGAAAGGTGTCCCTGGCTGGCAGGCGGGTTGGAACTTTAAGGTCCCTTCCAACCCAAACCATTCTATGATTCCATGACTCTATGATTTGTAAATGTTCATAATTTGCCAAGTTGATAGTTCACAGCACTCAGTAATTGCAAATCAGAATATCTACTCATTCTCTTAAAAAAAAAATAGAAATTACAGAGTTTTATAGCATTTGAGCATCACAAGAATCCAAAAACCTGAGACTCATTTGTAATACTCTGCTGATGGCATTCCCTTGCAAGCAACATAACTGTGTTTCAAACTTCATTAACGTAACACGGAAAAAAGTACTTTCAGGACAACACCTTCAAAGACCAAGACATACAGTATGTGACAAATGAGAGGGCAAGCATGAGCTGGAGGGCCTGAGTGGCTTTGAATTATGCAGGCTGTAATACCCAACAGTCTTGCCACTGCCATACAAAAACTCCTGGGTGAACAAAACCATGGTATGGATGCCCCTACCTGATAAAATATTAAATGATCTACTATTTTTTCACTTTTTTTTCTTATTCTCGCATCTCAGGCTAAGATCTGACTCACACTTAAAACAATATTAGAGAAGTAATATTGAATTCTCCTCTAACACAAGAATTAGAAATGCCTCAAGTATATTTAATAATGATCTGGCTTTAACTTAATATTTATTCCATCATAATTACCTTGCTTTAGCACATCTACAACCTTCAAGAAGGATGAACGTGTTTGCAAAACACATATTAAAGACCGCCAACAATATGAAGGCAATGAATATCTTTGATTCACCTTGTCAAGACAATATGTCCCAAGCTCCAGCTGCTCAGGGGAGTGCTCTCCTGGAAGGGTTAAAGTGATGCAGTTAGCCATACCCAAATAACAGACTTCATAACTAGGAAGATAATTCAGGCTTTGAAAGTCACTTTCACAGTGGCACCTGACCAAGTTGTGTGACTGGTGTCTGTGTAATGAATTTCAAGCACATCAGTCCATTTCCACACGCTTCTCTGTCTAGTGCTGCTGCTCAGCAGTATAGCTTCCTCGTTCATTCAGTAACTATGTGAACTTTGGGATCTCATACACATTTAAATTTACAAAAGTCATAAATCCCAGGTCTGGTGCTCAGTGTCTAGGTCCTGCAATGAACAGAAGAACAACTTCCAGTCATCTTGGGAACCTTCACCTTCCAGTACTCTTTCATGTTCCTCCAGGAAACCACTGCATTCATGTGTTACAAAAGAGGAAATGTTTTGATTTTCAACCCTCAGCATTTATACTCCCTGTCTGTCTGCAAATGCAATAGCCACTGAAATGAACATCAACAATGACAGCAAATATGTAACAAAACCATGTGAAACAATAAGGAAAATTAACTTCCAACAGACACTGAGGGAAAACAAAAGTGCAAGTTTATGTGGAACATTATATTCCATATAAATCTCAAAATTGCTTTGAAGCTTTTTATTTGATAAAGACCATATATGTCTCAAACATTCAGGTTACAGCAAAGAAGAGGAAGCAAACTGATACATTCTTAAAGGTAAAAACTAAGGATTTATTCCACATGTAATTTACTGGCAAAATTTACACAAATTTATTTACAAAACTGTTGTCCTTGCTTATCTTGCTTGCAAATGTTTGGACTTAGCAGTCCTTCTTTCTCACGCAGCTCAACATAAACCATGTATATTTTAGAGATGTTTTCATATTTCTCCTCTGAGAGGAGAATTGATTGATGGTGGTGTTCACCATCCAGGTTGAAGAGGTGGTGACCTAAATGACCAATCTCTTGCCTTTGTACAAACTGTATATATTGGAGTTGGATTGTTGATAAAAGAACAGAGAAGAAGAATATAGAACAAGAATGTAGAATAAAGTATTGGCTTTCCCTTCAACTGCTGCTGCCTGCCTCGTTCCTTTCTGCGGGTCCGATCCTCCTACATATGGACCCGAGTGTGGCATCCGGCTTCACAAAACAATTCTATTCCCCTTAAAACTGAATACATCTGGAAATAACATTGCACCAAATTAAGAATAAACCAGTGCACTTCAACCTGCAGCAATAATGAAATCAATGGACAACCACTCACTCACGTGGTCTTCTTCTCTTAAAACACTATACGATGATGCCAACAACAAAGCAAATGCACCCTCACACTGATAGCACTATCCTCAAAATCACAAAGTGGTATATATACTTACATTACCAGATTAATATCAGAAACTGCTTTATAAGAAGATTATTTATTTCAAAATCAGTGCATACAATCAAATTTCATGTAAAGCATTTAAATTCATAGAGATTTGCCTCAGATGACAACTTTCATCCTTGGCATGTCTCTTTTTATGGCATGTGGCATTCTATATTTTTTGTAATTACAACAGAAAATGGATGTTCCTGAGTGTATTGTAAAAGTGTAATTTCCAGACTAAGGTTTGTCAAATGCTTGTAGATGTAGAGTATGGGCATTGCATGTTTTGTTATTGTTAGGCCTGTAGATCACCCACTAAGAATAATGAAAGCAGCTGTCTCATTAATCTTTAGCAAATACAAAAGAAATTAACTCCTTGCTTGCTAATAAACATGGATGCCCGAATCCTAAAGGGGCTTTCAGCCGATGAATTCCAGTGTCACAGTAGTCAATCCTGGTGAGCCTGGAACTTCACTATTCTCTTGGAAATATCACAGAGTATTTATAACCACGACACGGACAGAGACCTGTACTGGTGGCTCTGAGGAGAATGTGCATCCTGCAGACCCCATGAATCTGTGCAGACTCCAGAGACACACTAGCAGCAGCAATTTGGAGTCCTTACATTAAAAAAAGAAAGAGGCAAGGGATGCAGGACAGAACTTCTAGAGATGAAATGTAGGTCATTAGAGAGCTGCAAGCTGTGACCTGCACGGCAGCAGCCTTTGCCACATTCTCATTACGGCACAGGCAGACTCAGGGAGAAGGGGATGCTCTCAGGCAAAGCTACAGCCACAGGCTGAAACAGCCATGTCAGGAGGAAGAACTGAGAGACACCTGGAACTGAGGCCACATCCAGGATAGGAAGTGTCTGTACAGACAGAGAAGACCTCCTTTAAAGTACAAGGGATCCAGCTGTGGATATGCCTAAAAATCAAAGAGATGAAATATGTAGGGTATGGAATAATATTTAACTCAATTATTAAATTCAAGAAAAAGCTCTTTTTAAAATCCAACATTGTATTCAAATAAGGAAAACAAAAACAACCATAAACTACCAGCCTGAAAAATACAAAGTGAAATCTACACAAAGCAAGTATGAGAAAACTTTGAGGAACAACTTGAAGAAAAAAAAGAGAATGAAATACTATTCAGAGATTTGGAAGTGAGACAGAAAGTTGGTAGGGCTAACAGATTTCAGGCTATAAAAGGAGGATTCAAGAAAGATGAGGTCAGAACACAAAAATAAAATATTTTTTCTCTATCTGGGTTCACAATGGAGGAAACTGTGATAGATGGTTGGGAGGAAGGAAGGGCAATAAAAATTTTCTAAGAATTTCCAATTTAATTACTACAAATGAGAATAAACCATTTAGTGACCAATAAGATAAATACATTAGTCAGGTTAAAAGCTGAGAGATGGCTATTTTAAAGGGAAATAATTTCTCAGGCATCTATGAGTGTTCTCTAAAGAACAAACTAACCTGGACAACAAAGTGAGCTGATAACCAGTGTGGGAAACCAAGGCACAGAAAATTCTCAAAATCCTGTGTATGCAGGCTCTAATATAGTAAAAAATACAGAGTTTGACCCAAGGCCTTGGAAAAGGCTTCCAAATTTAGAGACCATAAGCAAGAATGTGAGTTTGTAGTTTAGACAGAGACATATTAAGCTAGGTACTGGAAAGGTTTAGAGTTAAGTTATAGAAGTAGTTATAAAGGTAATAAGAAGTTTTAAGGCGTAGTTCTGTAGGATTGTGTGCCACTGTATGATTGGATAAAAAGGTCCGCATTGTGGCAGGACGTGTAATGCAGTTCAACTAGCCACTGGTGTGAAAGTTAAAACAATATGTGGGGCAGTAGATTATTGGCTAATAAACCTTTAAAACTCCTTGTAACCTGTGGTCTTGTGACCACTGACCACAAACTCCTGGCGTATGCAGTGAAGACAATCTCACCCTTCATGAGACTGAGGCAATAAATAATGCTTTAAACATCTCTGGGTGGTCCCGTCTCTCTCAAAATCCCGACAAAACGGATACCTGATTTTCAAAAGACCAGGCTGACATGGTGTTAGAAGGAAGAGCCTCTTATGGAAACAGAAAATGAGTTTAAACACTGGTGAAAATTTGTAGTGAATCGTCAGTATTCACAGTGGAAGGAAGTAATTAGTTGAGTCTTTCAGAGATGCAGTAGGAGATTGAAGCCAGAGAAAGCAACAAAGAGTGAGAAAACAGACTTTACTGATAATGCTAAGCTAATTCAAGGTTCTGAAGGCTGGACTGGCTATAAAAAACTACATCTTATGACACTTGGTGATAAAATTGCAGCTGAAAGTCCATGTAAATAAATGTAAAATACATTTAAACACATTCCACCTGTATAAACAAAATGATGTGCTGATTCTAAGTCCTTGGAAATTGTATCAGGAAAAATGGCAGCTTGAGGAAACAAGACACCCTTGCAAGCAGCAGTCTCAGAACCAGCATAAAAAGCATTCTGCACAGGAATCCTCCTAATTCGAGTTTTAAGAAGGATTGACCAGAAGATTCATCAGAAGAAACTACCCTGAGCTCAGGACAGCCTTGTTGCAAGTTGGGGTAATATTCTGGAGATGTATCTCTGCATATTTGACTCTACTCTATTTTGGTTTTAGTAACACATTCCAGTGTTGGTTACTGCTGGAAGAGCTAAACCACATTAGTCATGCAGGAAATGGATTATAATGTCATTTGCAGTATTTTGAAAGAGTTTGAAATAGTCAGAGATGGTGAAGCAAATACTACCATCTTTGCAGTATTTTGAAAGAGTTTGAAATAGTCAGAGATGGTGAAGCAAATACTACCATCTTTGCAGTATTTTGAAAGAGTTTGAAATAGTCAGAGATGGTGAAGCAAATACTACCATCTTTTTATAGATCACCTGCTATGTTCATCCAGTGTACTGTCACCAAAAGTTTACTATGCAAAAAGTATTAGAAAAAACACACCAGAATTTTGTTCATACTGTATTATACTGCAAAATTAATTATATTTTTATGTTAAATTTTATTTTGAGATATAATACACTCTCAAACTTTAGGCATATATACAGAAATCTTGTGTTTTAGTTCGAACATAATTGATTGAAATTTATTAAAAATATATTTTTGAAGTAAACTTTGATCCAAATACTAAGCTCTAAAGATGCAGTTTTGACAGTGCTCTGGAGTCATGTCTTGAGATTCTGTTCAGATGCACGGACAGCAATTTATAACAGTGATGGCAATTAAATAAATTATATTCTTCATTTAAATAAATTATCATCCCTGAAAAATTAACTACAATCCATCTATGGTGGCATGTTTTCCTCTGCTATTCAGGACGAGATGTCCATGTGCATTTTTTATTTCATCCAGACAGAAAATGACAAATAAATTAATTCCTTGAGTTTCTTCAGACTGCAACTTAAAAAATAAGCTGAAGGCCTAATCCTACTCCTCTATTTGTCCAAGTATTTCATATTTTTAGGACTAAGAAATGGATGCAATGTAATTAATAAGGATGTCACAGAATTACTGCTCAACACTCTGGTTCTCATACAACTCACACTTGGTCTGCTTCAGATGGAAAAAAACAAGCAGAATGAAGAATGGAGTTCTCTCTGTTTTTTCCTACTGATTTACTAAAAGCACAGTGATTAATGATCTGACGTATACTTCATAAGAATTAACCTAAAAAAAGTTATTATTAATCTCTTGCAACCTTGATTTGAAAAGATAGCACTTTATAGACTTTCAGTGTAGATTTAGACTCAGTAGCTAAATTGAAAGTCATAATTGTGAAATAGGCTTTTCAAGTACTAAGATTAATTAAAATTCCTTTTTTCCTTTGTTACTGAAAAGCATCAAATTTATTTACAATATGACAAAATTCACCAGGACAGACTGACAAAGTGAAAATGTGTTTGTTATTAGATGTAGAGATCAAGGATCTGTAAAATAAATGTTTTTTTAAATATTTATTCTACCATGTTGGGGGTTAGGTTTGTCCCTTTTTGTCTCTGAAGAATTTTTTCCCCATAAGTTATCAAGGA
>VXBB01001195.1:97428-129520 GCA_013399915.1 Illadopsis cleaveri
GGGAGGGGGCGGGGGGGATGCGTGGTTTACATTCTCCATTCCAAGGGAAGCTCTGGCTTTCCCTGGCAGATACCTGTCTTCCCAAACCAAGACACACCTTTACAGAGTTTTGAGGCATTTCTAGGCCATAGGCATGAGGTAGTTGGCAAACTCCTGAATAATTATTTTTGAGAGGTGGTTATAAAGCTATGAAGAACTATCTATTATTAACATTAAAGCAAACAAATTGTTTTAGATAAAATTAGAAGACACGGAGAAGAAATTAGTCAAAAAGAGAATCAGAGATGTTTACAGCACAGGATTTACGAAAAGTCTTTAGAAAACATGGCAAAATATTATTTTACTATCACAATTGCTGTTAATTTGCACAATCTGAGTCTACTGCATACTTTGCCAGAAAATGTATGCCATTACATAAAATTAATGAAACATTCAATGTACTCAGTTTCTCCTAATTTTCATATAAATGGTTTCAAAGTGCTTTTGTAAACTGCTAAATTACAACTTTCACAGCTAATCAATATTTTTTGTTTTATTCTAAAAGAGATTTTTAAAATACCATTTAGTATACAGTAGACCTGTATATATACAAATAAGTCCCTGTATCTTAAATTAACTCCATCAAAGATTCTTTACTGTAACCTCTCATTTTTTTATAAGCAGAGCACAGTCCCCATTGACCTGAAAACTAGAAGTAATCAATGTGCCAATGTCTCCAAGCAAAATTTAGTACAGCATCTCTGAAAACAAATCAAGCTCTACGCACAAACAGTAAATTTGTAAGGAACTATAAATACCTTCCCATTCTATACAAAATCGTTTCTTATAACTGAGATTTCTCTTTACTACTGGAAAATACAAGCCAGAAAAAAAAAATACTGATTAAAAAGATATTGGGCATGTTTTCCCTTTAAAGTATTTTCTTTCTTAGCTCTTTGTCTTTGCCTGTATCACTAGCAGTTCTAACACATTTATCTAATTACCATGAATCCCTACTTGTTTAAAGTGACTGTACATATCTAATCATGTTTCCTTTCAGGTGACACGGTATTTTTAAATCCCATTATCCTGTTAAAAATAATAATTTAAAAAAAAAGCCCACTACCAATTTAAAGTATTAAGATAGAACACTATTTAGGACAAGCTTCAGAAATAAAGACTGCTCTAGCCTTGCCAATCAATTGATTTCTATTTAAATCCATTTATTTCATTTTGGCACAATCAAAATTAGCTCATATAAATATATACAAGGAAGTTATAAATTGCCAGGACTTTGTGAGATATATTATACTAGGGAGCAGTGTCCCAAAGGAAATAGTGAACGAACCATAAACCAGAGAATTAACAACTTTAAGCTGACTAAAATATACATTATACAAATGCAACACAGTACTGTTCTCCATGTTTCAAATATTCATGTTGATGCCGTACAGCTCATTTAATTCAAAATAATTGCAACACAATGACCATGCTGCCATTTGGATTACATGTCTGCAAAGATTTCAATAACCCAGTTCCATTTCTCCACTCTGGCACAAGTGGGCAGAGGAGTTGCTCTCCGTTCCATGGTGTCCTGGGTTGTAGTATGGGATGTACACAAAGTATTCTATCACCATCTTCATGAACTGTTGAATCCAATTGTTGAAGTAGTTTTCCCCCCAGGCCCTGCCCCCCTCCCTTTTCTGTTAATGTGTCTTCTGTTAATGGCCCATCAATACCTTGCCCATGACTCATAGATAAGCTATCTCTCGTTAATGGGCCATCAAGGACCCTCCCTGTATGACTCATCATCCCATTGTGAGATGCTCCGCCCAGGGGGAGGAGCCAAGCATTCTCACCTGGATATAATCAGGGATTTGGGACAGTACTGACACTGGATTCCCAGAGGACCAGAGCTACCAGACCTTTCTTTGGCATCACTGCTTCAGAAAGATCACCTCATCTGAACTTGCTTCCATCATCCTGCTACGGGATCACTGCTTCATGAAGACCACCTCATCTGGAGCGCTTCCATAACCCTGCTCAGGTTGTATTCTGACTCTGTCAGTGGGTGGGGGTTTTGTTTTTGTATTATTGCATTTATCTTATTTTATTTACTTTTTTTTCCTTTTTCTTATTAAATTGTATTTTCTGACTTGGAGCCTCTCACTTGGTTTGCTTTCAAACCACTACACATGGTCAAGCAGCTCTTGCTTTTGCTTGGATTTTGGAAATTATTAAATTTCTAAGCAGAGAGGGTTGCACAGGCTGCATATCTGCATGAACACAGTGTCAGAAGACAAACCCAGCGCTACAGCTGGACATTGACAATGCCAGTGTCGTTACAGCTGTTCAGGCAAGGCCTTGGGCCAGTCAATGAGTCCTCTCCAACAATCTCCAAGCAGTCCTTGAGAATTAACTGGGACAGGAGTGATTTCCAAGATGCATTTTAATGAAGTTATCTTTTTCCAAAGACAGGAGATGCAATGCTAAGGACGTGGCTAGACCGTACCAGCAGGCTGCTGAGCTGGTAGGCACTGGCACTGATGGACTTTCCAAATCTGCTTTGGTTACAGCTCAAATCCAGGAGCAAAATATTTATCATCTCTGCTGTCCTAAGTTTCATCTTGATTAGAATAATGTAAAACTCTTAAAAACCTGTGACATGTTTGCATTAAAACAGAATTTCCTATAAACAAAGTCATTCAGTGTTTCAGGTATTACACAAAAACATTAATCAGTTAAAACTCTTTGTAAGGCTGAGACAAGACCATCTATTACTATTATAGTGCTGAAAGAGAGAGGGCATGAATTTCTTCTTTCTGTGACCTTCCCCTTTCTACCCTACTAAGCCAACCACCATGTTACTGGTAGCAGCAGATTGAAAAAGCAATTTGGAGTGCATCACCAAAGCTAAGGAGCTTTGCACACCCCATTTTACAAATACTTGGTACTAAAGTACACTACCTGATTAAAACCAAGGATTATGTGAAATGAAAAATATGCAATTCAGTACAAAACACAAATAGAGGCAAAGACAAAGAATTCTATTGGTCAAATGAATGCTAATTAATGTATTTTGGGGAAAAAAATGAAGCAGTATTTCACAATATCTGAAGGATGTATATTTACCTTATTATAAATATCAGAATCAACTTGCTAGAAATATTTAGATGATTTGGGAAAATTGTGCAGGAATATATTTTGTCTTCCTGTATGTGCTGGGTATAGTTACTCTCAAGATACTAATAAAGAAACTTAGAAGCCATGGAATGGAAAATTAAGTTTCTTGTCACGGACTATACCCAGAACAAGAGTTAAGGAAGAAGATAATGTTAAGAGATGGACTGCTCCACGCCAGTATGGAGTCTCTCACTAGAGATATTCTGTTCTCCAAATCACTTAGGCAAGGAAAAGAGCTTTACTTTGGCCTGGACTTCCAAAGGAACACAGAGGAATTCTGGCTGCATCAGATTACCTGTGGAAAGTGCTATAAACCCACACTAGGCAATCATGGAAAGACATAAATGGCACAGGGAAGTACCACAGGAACAGCAGCTGCAGAGCAAACTGCCAACCAGCAGCAGATGGAAGGCTGAGCCTGGCACCCACAAAGGTGTTGCATCTAGTGCAGCCTGGCACTAGATACAGCTGTCACTGCACACAGTGCTACTCAAATATACACCTGAGACAGTAATTCTGGGGACACGTTACAGCTCAGGATAATGTGTTGCATCACATCCCTTCTGTATTTAAAAAGGCAATCTACCATAAACAACTGCTAGATGCACCATGGAAGAAGGTGCTAGTTAAAAGACTGAGGCTTTGTTTACAGTGTTATTAAAAATGTATTTAAAACAAATTATAAAGTGGAGTAGTTAAATTGCATTTAGTTCTTGTTTGGACACATTTACTCAGAATTGATGTGGTCCTAATTTGAATTAACTTCTGAACCAAATAAATGTAGAACTAATTGGGACAACAAAATTCATTGCACTTAATTGTCCTAAGAATCCCTGAGTAAACAGGCTCCTTTAATGCCAAGTGTAGAAATCTAAATCTTATGTTTTTTATTTTTTTTAAACACAGAGACACTGACCACCTTATAAACCCTTACTGACTGAAATCAAGGCTGTCTATTGAGCAGGGGGGGATTACTCTGCAGTACTGAGTGACAAATTACTGTTATTTCAAAGACAAAGTATCACCTTTCCACCAGAGCTAAATGCGAAATTTTTCAGCCAGACGATATAGATTTCATGGAGTTAAACTGTGCAATAGAAAATATTTCAGAAAAAATTAATTACAGCACTCACTGCTGTATCAACTGTAGGGTTAGCCAGATTCCTTAACATTTTTTCATATTGACCTTATTAACCTCCCCCAAATTCAGAACCATCAAATATTTTGTCGAAATAAATACTTCTTACATCATTGAAACAACATAATTATTGAGAAGAAGACACTTTAACATAAGGAAAGCATGCTGTGAGGATATCAAGCAACGTTAATGGAACTTTTAGGAAGAAAAATTTACTTGCAGTAAATGAGGAAGCAGAGAGGTACTGCTATGATACCTTAAGCTTAAAAAATACACTATCTCTCTTTCAAGCAGCTCATATCCTATAAAAACCTTATTACCTGCACTGCACTACTTAAAGAGCATGATTTTCACAACCAAGCAAATTATTCCAAATGTTTGCTTTCTTTTCTAACAGGGGTCTCATGACACTTAGAGAAAAAGATGTTAAACTAGAAGTAGGATCTCCCCCCATGAAAACAGAAACAAAACCTGTCAATATGCTATAATGAAGGCTACCACGAAAATGTTTTTACAAAGCAAATTATCTATGAAGTCTTTTTCTTGTTGCTTATTAACCACATTTTACACCACTTTGGGAAATTTAGGTTTTGTTTCAATTCTAATACTTTCTAAAAATTTATTCAAAGTAATTTTAAAATGGAACTATTCAAAATAAGTAATTTCTGCTTCATAAGGAATTCCTTAATTTTTTTCT
This sequence comes from Illadopsis cleaveri, assembly GCA_013399915.1. Lineage (NCBI taxonomy): Eukaryota > Metazoa > Chordata > Aves > Passeriformes > Timaliidae > Illadopsis > Illadopsis cleaveri. The sequence continues at coordinate 102,426 of VXBB01001195.1, forward strand.
TCTGAGTAAAGCAAAAAAATAGTGAAACTCAATTATTAAATTAGAAAGTAGTTTATAATCTACTGCTCAGATATTTTAAAAAGGTTCATGATTTGAAAAATTATTTGAAATTTTATTTTCTCTTGTTTAGGTTTACAGTTTTTATTATTTGACATCATTTATGAGTTTATTAATTTAAATTACATGTCTGAGATATTTCCTTAATGTACCCTCTTCTTCTCCAAGAAACAGATGTTTCAATCTGTACTTGTTAGAAGCTGCCACAACTCAAATACTAACACAAACGTATTTCAAATACGTTTTTGTTTCATGTTCTCAGACAATAATGATGTATTGCTATGAATGATCTAATATGTTTTAAATGCAATTACAAAACTAATTAGAAAGATTTTTCAATATTTTTAAAAAGTAATCTAAGTAGTCTCCAAAACAAGAGAAATACTTTTTAGCAATTAAGGAGTGCACCAAGACATCAAACTGGGAAGTGCAGTTGACTCTCCTGAGAGACAAGAGGCTTACAGAGGGGTCTAGATAGATTGGCGCACTGGGATATGATTAATGCCATGAATTTTAACAAGCCAAAACGTTGGCTTCTGCACTTGGAATGAAGTAATGCTGGTCGCAGGTGTAAACTGGGAGAGGTGTGGCTGGAGAGAAGCACAGCAGTTAAGAGATCCGTGGGACTGGTCAGCAGCAGGCTCAGCATCAGTCAGCAGTGTGGGCCTGGGCAGGCAGGAGGTGCATCCTGGGGTGCATCAAACACAGCATCAGGAGCCAGTCAGGAAACGTGACCATCCTGCTGTACTCAGCATTGGTGCAGTGTCACCTTGAGAACTGTGTGCAGTTCTGGGCCCCAGTTTAAGAAAGATGTGAAGGTCCTTGAATGTGTCCAGAGGACAACAAACCTGGGTGCAGGGATGTCTTGAAAGGAGCTACTGAGGCCTTTGGGATTGGAGGAAGGAGGCTGATAAGTGACCTTATTGCTCTGTACAGCTTCCAGATGAGATGAAGTAGAGAGCGAGGTGCTGAGCTCTTCTCCCTATCCAGTAACAGGACCCATGGGAATGACTCAAAGCTGTGCCAAAGGAGGCTTAGACCAGACATCAGGCAGCATTTCTTTACCAAGAGCGGGGTCAGGCAATGGAATAGTGCAGGAGCTTGATGCCCCAAAGTATCAGATCCTTCTTCTGAAAACTGTCCAGAACAGCTGGACATGCTGTTCAGTAATGCTAATTCATTAAACCTTTCCCTCTTTGTATGAAGGAATATTTTCAATAGCTTTTGAGCATTCCTGATATGCATGTTTAACCACATACCAGATAATATAAAAACAAGTAATTTGTGAAACAATTATTTTATTGTAATAGCAATGATCATCACAGAATCAGTTAGATTGGAAACGAACTCCACAATCACTGAGTCCAACCTTTGACCAAACACTACCATGTCAAACTGACTATGGCACTAAGTGCTATGTCCAACCATTTCTTGAAGATTTCCAAGGATACTGACTCCATCATTTCCTTGGACAGACAGTTCTAGTGCTTAAGAACCCTTTCCATTAAAAAAATCTTCCTGATGTGCAACCTGAACCTCCCCTGGCATACCCTGAGTACATTTCCTTTTATCCTATCATTGATTGCTTGGGGAAGAGGCTGGCCCTCACCTGTGAGGGGCCCAGAGCCAGACACAGTACTTAAAGTATAGCCCCACCATGTCAAGTACAGAGGGAAAATTATTTTAATACAGCAATACAAGATAAAGTGCCATCATATAAATGTACATAAAACAGACATTCAGTTGCTCATGGCCATTAAAATGAATTCATGTTCAAGATCTTTTATAAGAGATCTTGAAATGAAGAGGGCTTCTGTAATAGGAGAGATCCTTTTAATAGAACAGTAGCTGTTTATGTGGTCTTTTTGCCAACATTTCCTTTTCTCCTTCAGCCCAGTGCTACACTAAAAGCTGTGCTATTATCTCCAAACACCAGACAGTTGCAACTAATCAGTTCCTGGGGTGATGCCACTAAATGGTCTTGTTGATTTACACAGCAGAATTTGGTTCCTTCTACACCTGCTCCCAACTGCCTCAGTGGCCTTCAGGAAACTGTCACTGGTGAAATCCATAAGGCATTACAAACCCACCATGGGGTAGGAGAAGACTGAGCAGGAACTTCTGCCTATCCTCCAACTAAGCTCTCAGCAATGAGAGTCTGGGCAGAATGAGAATCTTGATGCACTGATACTCAATCTCAACTAACAAAGAGGAAATGTAGTCAGTAAAGAGCACAGCTATTATTACTACTATTACTTCCTACAATCTGAATGTGTGTTCTAAAGCATTTTGAACTGTATTTCCATAGTATTTCCTGGGAAAGGCACGTTCAGGAACATTACACACGAATTCATACACAGAGCTTGAGCTAAAGATTTGTTCTGATACTCAGCACTACGTGGGGTCTTCCTCAGTGCCACTTACAATGCAAAAGTACTGCCTGCCAAAAGCACCAGGTTTTTTATACTTTCTCTGTGAATCTACATTTAAGGCTATGACCTACTTCTAAAACTGCAGTATAATCTGAATCATGTCACAACTGCATTTCTACAGTCACAAGAGGGATGCTGAGAAGGCCAAAGGCAAGGTTTGATGCTTCACCAGCCTGAGCTCTCTGAGGCAAGACATGCACATAGAGGACTGCTCTGTAGCCTGGAAGACTTCTATCCTGCATAGGATCTTCTGTATATTATCCAACTTCTCTGCCATTTGCTACTTACGAGTAACAGTACCATCAACAAAGAGAGACAGTGATCATCAGAGTTTAGAATGGAAACTGCAAAACAACTCAATCAACAGGCTCCTAGTCCAGTATACTATTACAAATCGACTCACAAGAAAATTAAAATTCTCTGCTGTAACAAAGTGCATACACACACATAACAACACACAGAGATAACTGTAGAAATTAACCTGATTTTTAAACATGCTGCTTTAAATATGAGACCTAGTGATATGTAAATACTGGAAAAACCATGTATCAGTGCTGAATATTCACACAGCAAAAGAGTTACTGGAAATAATTCCATAAACTGTTTGAAGGTAATAATTTCATTTTTTAATGTGAAGAATCATTTTCCTTTTTCATCTTAGATGACACTAGATGAAAAAGACTTGTCACAGAAGGCATTTAATCTGATGTAAACTGATTAGTTTTATGGAATTTGCACAGAACACAAGCCCAAGAAATCTTTCAATATTTGTTGAATTGAAAACGAATAGAAGTTAAATTTTAGTGAAATACTGTCCTGTTGCCAAATCAAAAACAAGTCAGGAAACATTTGGCAATTTAACAGTATGGCCAGTTTGACTCAAGTGCCTGCCAATATCCTCTAGCACTTACTCGTATAACAGACTAGTTCTGGCTGAAGAGACAATTCTTACTGTTGGGGCTTAAATAAGTCTTTTAAATTATTCCGGAGTCCATTGGCATAATCTCATGCTCAAACATGCCCATATCCCAAGCTCCTCTATCCCAAGAGAACTGAACAGTTGGTAGTAAAAATTAGGAGAAAAAAAGAATCTCTTAGAAATCAAAGAATATCAGACTTCTCTTTGGTATGGGTTCAGCAGCTTTTTCCTCATTACATCAAGAACCACTCAGGAAAAATTCATGCATCTGTTTTCAAGTCGCATTTGTTTGACATGTTCACAAAGAGATTAACATAAGGTCTGAAGTACTGCATAACCTAATATTAACTGCTGCTTAATAAGTATTAAAAGTATATTAATATTAAAAATTAATATTTAAAATAAAAGATATTAAATGCTGGCATGTTATGCATTAAAAACACATTTTTCAGATTTTGGTTAATGACTGTCAATTATGGCGCCTATTAAGAACTTAGCATTTCTTAATATCTAAAAAAACTCACCACCCCTTCTTCTGACCAACCTATATATACTAATTTTAATATGTGGCTAATGGATCTTATGTTCCACAACGCAAAACTTGGTTAAAACAATAAAACACAAGCTCCGTAACACCCAACAAGAAGTCATGGAACCTAAAAACTCCACAAAGAATACTTTTTCAAAAACTGTACATTAGATATTTACTGCTTGATAGACATACTTTTAATGTGTAACTAATTTAGCATGAAAAAAAGCTGTTAGTATATCTTCAGCCAAAACAGATGTAAAGATTTTGAGAGAAAAATATCCATGTGCACTGTTATTTATTGAAAGCAATCAAAGGAAGGAAAGAATGTAGTTGGGCAGGTCTTCATTTCAATGACGTTTTAAACAAAGATTAGGGTTTTGCAAACTGTTTTAGGGTTTTTTCCAAAATAAAGTGATAAATAGCTGTCTCTGCCAAGTAGGCAATATGATGGATGGATAGTCACTCACACATAGTCCTAGAAATGATCACCAGCTGTGCAAAACCCCTAACACTAGTAACTGGAACAATCTCTGAACAAAATAAATATTTTAAGAAAACCTTCTCAAATAGATCTGCTGATTGCCATGAAATAATTCTACTCTGATTCATTAATAATGGTATGGATTGTCTCAGCATCTATAAAGAGTACTTGTAACATATTCACCTGCCATTTGAGACTCTCCTATGGCCAACCAGGTAGGTGTGTGCAGAGTGCCTCACAGTTCAGCTGAGAAAAACAATCATCTAGATTTCATTAAATAAAACATACTGATAAGTGAATGACTGCTAAAAGCATATACTGTGGCTACTTAGGAGTGTAATATATATACTATTTTTTTCCTAGCTGGACAAAATTGCGCTTTATTTACTTTCACTTGTTAATAATTGTGAATTTCACAAAAGTTACCTTTACAAGAAACAATCTTAGAGGCCAGTAAGCAAGTTGTAGTCATCAGAATTACATACTTGTTTTTCTGCAAATGCCCAAAATATTTTTAAAATGCTCATAAATTTCCTTTTTTATCTAGGAATCTGAATCAAACAAAAAGGAAAAGAGTCTGTAGTAATGAAAACAAAAAAATAGCCACCCTCAAGTGGCCTGTTGAATTGAACTTAAAAGGTGCAATTCTGACAGGAAATACCCTTTGCTATGCTGTCATTATGGTGATGCTCAAACAAAGTGCTGATTGCATGCCTCTGCATTAGTAGTATCACTGTACACTCACTCTGTGTGTGTGAGCATCATTATGGCTAAGAAGAAAACCTATTTCCATCAGCTGGAAAACAAATTACTGATACAGAAGGTCACTACTAAGTACAGCAGGAGTATTTTTATATTACTGAACTTCTGCAGAGAAACCAACACAATCCAGTGGCAAAGTCTCAGCTACATTGTGAATTAGTAATTGACAAGAAACTATGTTAAAAACTTCACAACATCTGAGAATTTACTCTGAAAATCATTTTTTAAACATACAATACAAAAATATATAATGTCCATTTCAAGCTTGCCAGTTCAATGCTATTTATTCTATTCTGAAACTGCCTTGACGTTAGGTAGAATCGCAGATTTCTCTTTGGTAAGGTAGAGACAGAAGAGCAGACACTATATTGCATTGTTATTCTATCCAAGTAACATGAAAATCAGTTTTAACAGAAGGTTTTCCAAAGAAACCTAATTACGAACATGTAGGGATCACCTCTGCTATTTCTTTACAAGCAATCTACTTTCCATATCTTTCCCTCAATCAGCTGCACAGGGTTACCTACAGAGCTAGCAGCAGGTAGCAAAAAATTGACAAGATGAAGAATGCATTTGCTAACAGGGAATTTACATACCCATAGCTCATACATCATCACAGCTTACCCAGGCTTTAATGACTCCTCTGAACTGACAAGATGAGGATGCTCACACTCTGTGGGACTAATCAGAAGCAGCAAAATGCTTCAGTGACCACAATTCAACTCAAAATTGCATAAGTGGTTATCTTGCCTTAAAGACAAATGGCGGGTTTAGCTTAGTTTCTCTGCATTGTAACACCCAATGAAACAAACCCTATTAAGAAGGCATTGAAAGTGTGAGGAATTAAAATAATATAAAAAAAAAAAGAAAAATAATATTTGCGGAAAATAGTTCTGAAGTTTATACAGAGTGACTAAATATTACACAGAACTAAATATTATGTGGAATATTTAATAAATATTTAATATTTAAACTAAATATTATGTAGTCCTGCTGCTGTATTCATCCTCTTGTAATAATGGGAGATCATTGTACAAGATGGAAATTTCTGTGATATGACATAACGTGACAGACTACTTGTCAACAATCCTCTCTAGGCTCAAAATGGAATGAGGACAGTTCATTCTTGCTGTATCAGTTGAACATACCAAGTGCGGATAATTATATCTTTATTTCTCCAAAATGAAAGCGTGTCCCATTTGCTATAATCAAAAAGAGAATAAAAAGCATGTCAAGCTATAAGAGATTCCTAAAATATATTCCTAAAAATATACTAAGAAAAAGATACTACTTTGAAGGTTAGTAACTACTCAGTGGATCAGTCTGCTTGGGAGAAAATTATTTTAGCATGGCTTAAAAAGCAGGACTCACAAGCTGTGAGACCAAGAGTCATGAAACTATCCAGAGGATAGGAAATTCCTGCAACTGGCTTCCATCCACTAAGTATAATATTTCTTTAGCAACACTGTCATTTTCTCTTTGATCTGCCCTACTTAGAAAGGTAGCAACTTTTAAGTCACCAAATTTTTATGGGGTACTGAAATGGACAAGCAATTTTTGGCTGACCTCAGTTTCAGAGGGCATACAGACTAAACCCATTCAGATGCTTCTTGAACAGCCATCAGTGCAAATTGCAGGTGCAGCTGAGAAGCGACATATGGCCTCTTATTATTTCAACAAATATGCTGCTACTGCAACAATAAATCTTTAAAAGACATTGCTAACTCTGTACGAGGTCTTAGACATATTGATGTTTATAAATCTGCAAGATTTGACTGAAAGAAATATACCACTGCTCTAATCTCCAACCCACAAATTACTTTCCATTGAAGCAATGTAATGATTTCTTTTTCCAGAACTATTTAAACTTATGAATAATAAATAAAAATCTTGGACAGAAATATTAACGCTTTTTTTGCCTTCTTTCTTATGCATAAAGAAACAATATCAAATGTTGTTCCTATTACCTGGGAGAGTAATACTTATCTGCCAAAGAACACTTGTTTAATGATTATGGACTTAATAAGGGAAAGAAACTAAGGAGAGAAAGATGGGAAAAATCCAGGCTGATTAAAAAATGGAGAAGTGGACAGAGTGAACAGCTCAACATCACATTCATCCCACTCTTCCCACTTTCATGTCTTAAGTTACCTTTTGTTAACAGTAAATAGATTCAGTTTCTGTCCACGTTTCCCTAAACAAATTGGTCTAGTGATGTTGCAAAAACATAGCTCCTAAGTCATCTACTAGAGTTTGAGGGCTATCCTGCAGTCAACATGACACCAGACAACATGGATGTCTGGTACTTTCCTTCTGTGAATGTGTAACTCACTTGGACAACAAACGTTGAGATGCCAGAAAAAAAAAGAAGTCCCTCTGAACCTAGGATGAAGAGATGCTAGTACATCATTCTGCAATATGAAAACATTTTTGTAACAACTTAAGATCTGAAGTGCATTAGGGAGAATGATATACAGGAAACACATAGTCATTGCATGTATTGTACTATATAATATAAATTTAAATATATTGGTCTATAAAGTAAAGAAATAATAAAATAAAATACCTACTGTGATCTGCACCAGCATAATACACAGACTATTCAGCATTTTGATTCTTTTGGTTTGTTATCTATTTAACAATAAAGCAACAGGCATTCTCACAAAAAAAAAAAACAAAAAAAACCCAAAAAACAACAAAACAAAAAAAAACCCACAAAAAAAAAATCACAACCCCCCCTCCCCCTCCACACACACACAAAAAAAACCCCACCACCAAAACCAAAAGAACTTACAGAAAAAATCAGGGAAGTCAACATTTTGTATATTTATAAAACAGATTTAACAACTGTACTCTTATATAAGTATATCCTGTTTGCATTTCATAACGCTTTTCTTAGTTGGGTTTTTTTTAAATGATTTTCCACTAATAATCCTGAAGAAACATATTCAATTACACTACTTATTTGCATGGTTAAGTGCATGTAAGGTTTTTTTCCATTGCATTTATTTAATTTTCTGTGCTTTAAGTGAACAAATGTCAGTTACACATGTACTAATAACACAGATCCTCTTCTAATGACTCTATGAAGTCAGTGTTGTTTTAAGCAGTCTATTAGCAGTGACATACTTAGTGGACACTCAGTTATAGCCTATAAGCAACACACAGATATTGGAGCAAGTCATCCTCAGGATATCCACATGCTTGGCTGGAAGAATTACTATATCTTCATGTGCTATCAGACACAGTAGGAATAAGCCAAGAAAAAAGTAGGGTCTCTCAGGGAGAAAAGAGCCATTTTTGGACATGTAAGAATTCAACTCCAAAGTGAGCTGTACGGGGTACAACCCTAATGGTCATGGCTTTTGTCTGCAGGACCTAAGGTAGCACTACCCTATGTACAGTTTGGGTAGAAACATTCCAAATAACAACTGCACAAGGGTTATGTTTACCAAGTGATTTTATTATCTTTTTAAAATTAAATTTTGAGGAAAATTATGTCAAAAAGACATACTAACAAGTAAAACTTTCATTTCTGATTTATGCCATTTACATTGCATGTAAGTGGGAGGCAGGTTTTTTAATAATGCAGTGGTGACAAACCTCTGTGTGAAGAGGATAGGGGATGTCAGGAACTAATAGGAAGGAAAGAACCCATGCATCTTTGAGGAGTGTGAGATTGGGAAACCTGTGATAGACAGAGTTTTGGAGGTCACTAAAGTGTTGTATTGACAGTACTCCTGAGAATGACAAATACAGTTCCTTAACAGAGGATGCATAAAATACTATAGTGAACAACACTGGAGCAGAGTCAGAAGACAAGATAAATGTTGTAAGACTATCAGTATATGCACAAATGCAGCTGTATCCAGGGACTACTGAATTCTTTACACTGTAATTTACCACATGTACCTAAATTCCCAAAACCAGCCACAGATACTGCAATATTAGCCCCTATACATAAGAATCTCTTAAGTATCCATTTCTTCTTCTGCTTATAATACATTATTAAGGCCTTAAAATAAATAAAAAAAAACCAAAACTTTTTTTTTTTTCATTTACATAAAAATAAAAGTGTACCTGAAAAGAATGAAGGTGTCCATATGTAGGCCATGCATAGAAATGCTACAAATAATTAGTCAGGGCAGAATACCACGTATAGTAGTATTGAATAGAGTACTACAGATAGAATACCACAATACTACAAGAAACCATAACATCTGCTGTTAGGAAAACATAAAAGAAGGGCAAGGTATCATAAAGAGACAAACTGGTCGTTCTAAAATAGACAGATGGGAAGACAAGAGTGTGTGAAGGATAACTAACTAAAGGATGGACAAAACAAACATAATCAATCAAGTGTCTGCTATATAATGAATACAGAAAATAAAAGGGCAACACCTGTTAGGCAGTCTGGTATCTATAAAGTTTACAACTAGCAAGAAGCCAAGAGAAAAACTGTGCCCTTGAAATCACTGGGACTGCATCTGGTGATGACTTTGCACTTCACATGCAAGCCACTGCTTAAGACTGTGCATATCACACTTGCAATTTGCTGTGGAGAGCTATAGGCAGATGTCTAGCAATATTTTTAAATATATCTGAAAAAGTGGGGAATTAACTTCCTTTAAACTGGGAGAAACCTGTGTTTCACTTCACACACCTAAAAACCAATCAGACACTTACCTATAGTGTCCTAACAGCTTGGAAAACCAATCATCCATGGCAGCTACTTTCCAGCAAGAGCACCTTGAAACAGCCTTTAGAATTGCACAAAGGGATAGTAAGCAAGAGTATACAAAGATCTGCAAAGGCAGACAAAGATCTGCAGTAGTTAATTATCAGCCACTTTATTGCTGAGGGGACAATTGCTGCTATGGTTTTTGTGTCCTGTAACTCAGGACAGCTGATGAAAATGTAATTCATTATGTATTACACATCATATATTATTTGTAATTTCAGCTCCCACTGAATTCTAGTTTATGGCCTCAAAAATTGCTCTCATAGTTTATGTCCTACTGGGCAAATAACTGGCATTAGCAGTGGCCAGTGGTAGGTGAAGATGTGCTATCCCTACACAGATGCAGAGCTGTGACTTGCCTGCTCATGAGTGCTACAAGGCAGTCACCAGTACCTCTTCCTCCTGCCAAAATCCATTCAGGTCTGCTGCTTACAGCTGCCTGCACATGGAGGCAATGATGGGTTTGATGGAGAAAAGGGGTGATTTTCAATTTCCAGTTCTAGATTTCCGTAACCAGTGATATGAAAATGTGTGGGGAGTTTTCACAGTCACACAGAATTAAGAACATGTGGATCATTGAGTTTGAACACACACTTGTACTATACAGTAGCTCATAAAGTCTCTCTTTCTCCTACACACTAAAAGGCACAAAACAGCCAACAATGAACTATGATAGACTTAAGTCCTAGAACAAAAGACCAAGAGCCAGAAACCATAGTATGTGCAAGAGGAAGAAGAAGACAGCAGCCCTCAGAAATATACAACCATTAGAAAAATCTTCCAAAATGTTTTAAAAGGATTATGGAAATGATGCTGCCAGCCCTGCTATATCTCATTTCGGCTCTCCATTTTGCACTAAATCTGTTTTCAGCTCTAATAGCTGAAGTCTGTCACGCTGTCGTACATATTGATAACTCCTCTCTTACAGTGTATATTGCTATTAACCTAGAGTTGGCTAGACTACTTTTGTAGCACATAGGGTTTGAATACTGTTATTTGAAAACAGTGAAAAGGAAAAACAGCAAATACCCTTTGTTACTGGCACACCTTGTTATCCATTAAGCTGTTTTTATGGAATGTGGTTTTCAAGAATGTCCTGCTACACACATAAAAAAGAAAGAGACACTAACATACTTCAGGACTTTTAAGACAGAAGAAGAGAAATATGGAGCAGCAGTAAAGCATTACTAAGAGGATACCTCAACAAGAGGTGGGGAGCTTCAAAAAAGAATCTAAGATCTGTAAGACTTAAGGATGCACTGGTTTGTTGAACACTTAGAGCCTCCTGTTTCAGTGTTCTCTATTACCTCAAACTTCATCAAAGGAGTCCAGTCTGTGATCCTCTGACTTTGAGTAGACTGTTCAGCCTAGTGAGATGAAAATTCTGATTTTTCAATATTTGTTATCATATTATTTCTAATACTTACAAAAAAGCTTCATCCCTTAATATAATGCATTGAATGTCAAAAGGAAAATGATGGAAGAGGTGTAAAAGGGAGAGAAGAAAACTGTCTTACACTATTTCCTGGTGACAGAAAGACTAGAAGGTAATTTATGCAATCAACTAATAATTATTAGTAAGCATTTGAATCTTTTTTTCCTTGAAGACACTAATGGCATAGGTAAAACATTCAGGAATCCCCAAGAGCTATGTATAATAAGTACAAAATGAGGTTGGACAGAGTGTACAAACTGGAGGTACTAAACAATTATTACAAATCAACTGAAATAATCGAATCACTTCACTTACATATCAGAATAGATGTCTGGTAGTCATGAATTCTGATTGCTTCAAGGGGAATATGAGCCAGGTGGTATTTGAAAGTCTACCCAGAAGTAAAGAGTCTTTGTTTCCCACAAAATTATCTGGTATAGATCAAAAATGAGTATTTCAATAAATATGCATAGTCTTGTGCGCCCAGCTGAGTGACAATAGATCCCCCCCTGTGTACTCTGGTTATACATGCCAACATGCTGTGTCGACTCCAGGGAATAAATACTGTGATATTGAACTGTTTTTCATTTATACTATTAAAGTTTATTTGAAAACACTGTTTCTAAATCCTTGCTGCAGAGTCCTTGCATACTTTCTCTAGATTACATGAGCACATCTGATATTGGATATCATCTATGTATAGTTAGCTTCAGTTGTTTCCAGGCCATGGAATTAAGTATTATTCACATATACAATCCTATATGCATACTGCTCAATTATAGATAAAGAAATTACATTCCCTACATACACTCACTATCATTTGTAAAGTAGTAACATAAAAGTTAGAGACCATCATTTAAGCTTCCGCAGAAGTTAACAGTATTTTTTACTTTCTTATTTGTTTTGTATAATTACTATGCATTTCCTCAAAACATTAACGAGAGACAACTTACTCTCCAACAGGAATGATAAATACAATGTATGTGACTCTATCACCTCATGATTAATAGGGTCTTTTTCATTCATGAAGTCAGATGTCAGACTCAGTTGAAAAATGTGTATCATCTTATATGTATTTATTCCAAAGCCTCCTAAAATTGCTTTCCACTGCTACAGATGGATACAATAACAACCACTTTTCACTGTTTTTTGAATTAACACAAGATGTATGTCAAATGATGACCTTAAACTTCCTGAGTTGAAAATTTCATTTAAAACTTGACAAATACACTGGATGCCAGAATAACAGAGTAATAACAGTTGACGTGAAATCTACTACTTCTTCTAACCACACTCCTCAAAAAAAAAAATCCTGAAAGCTTTAAAATAGCCATTGGCCTTCTGTTGCTTGGAAAGAAAAACTGTACAATTCTTCTTTGTTTCCTCATCATCTTTTAAATTTTTTTAATGTTCTTTTCATTTAAGATCAGTATACTATTTTCCTTTACAAGTTACTTAGTTAAACTTAGTTAATAGTAATTATTGGAACTACTGTTACTGCTATTCTTCTGTAAATTTCAGAGAATATTCCCCCTGTCACCCAGAAAAAATTTAGTATGTGCCCATGATCAGTACCAAAACAGAGTTATCTCATTTTCCCTCTAATTTCTACAACAGTAATAAATGAGTTTTACAGAAAAACTACAATTAAAAATTGCCTAAAAATTAAGGTGAGCAGTTAATGGGTGTATCACAGTATCTTCTGGGCCCTGTACGTGCTGGTTTTCATTGTATGTAAGCCATTGTACTGGCTGATAAACCACCAACTTCAACTCAGTTCATTTCTCAAATCATTAACAAACTACAGCAGCCACAAAATCAAGAAACTTAAAGAGAAAGTGAAGAGAAGCTATACATTAGTGAATTGAAGTCTCTATATTTTTACCATTCAAGCCCTGAATGAAGTATTTGCTATTTCTGAGACATTTCTTACATACAGATATAGCACCAGACTGAAATAGCCTGTGCCTGGTTTAAAAAGTATGAAGGAGGCAATTATTCAGAAAATGAGAAACAGTGTGCTTACTGAAGAAAAAACAATTACTTATAATTTACTCATTCATGTTAGAGACTCTTATTTTTCAACAGATTTCAGGTTACTTTAGTTAGTAGAATAAGGCCTTGATGCTGCACTTATTTCTTTTCAGCCGAAAGTAACTGTTGAAGAGAATGTGTTCAGAAAAAGCTTGAAGAGTAACTCACAGCAGACTCTACAGTATCCCTTTTTTTTTTTCACTTTCCTTGCTCTAAGTGAAGTTTTTATTCTAGAAAAAAAGAATGTATTTTTATGCATCTGAAGAATGTTCCCAGTGTCTTCAGTAAAACTAAACAGATCACATAAAAATCTAAAATAGATGCAAATCTTTGCAACACCATAATCAAATTCCTAATATGCCATTAATCTCAAGCTGTTATACTTGATAACTATTTATTTTTAATGTCACTTCAGACGAGTACCTGTTTCTACAGAGATCTCGTTTGAATAAAAAGACCACATCCCCAAAAACCTAACGAACGTTATTGTGGTTAGTGTCCTCGGTGACTCTTTTGTTCACTTTATGACATAAATGAAGTCTTCATATACAAAAAGTACTACATAATAGGTAACACTAGTGTTAGTATTTCTTTTCCTTAAACATCATATATTTTAAACACTGAAATGTGGTAAATGAGAAAAAAGTTCTTGCAGGCTACTTATCCAAATATAAGTAACAATATGAACCATTACAGATGCAATCACTGCCTGTAAAAACCAAAGAGCAGTGATGACTGCAGGACACCTGATTATGGTCAGCTGGCAATAGAATCTCTAACTTAAGGGAAAAACTTCACCAAAGTACTTTGAAACTGCCCAGTCTTGTTCTCCTGTAAAAATGGAAGTCTGGTTTTGGGATGTTACATCCAAGATGTAGGTGTCATGAATGTAATATGTACTGGATGTGTCTACCATAGCTGCAAAAACACAATTCAAGAGCATCATTTAAAGAAAGGGGAGAGGGAGAGAGGTAAAAAAATACTACATTTTGCATTGCTATATCTATTTAATCACACTGATAAAAACCCACTACCACAGCAAAAAAAGCAGCAATTGAACCTCAAAGTAACTTCCAGAAATAAATTTTTTTTCAGTTTATACATACAAACACCACCTTCACAGCACCATACACTTAGAGCAGTCAAACTAGCACACTGGGGAAAAAAACCCTCAAACTATTTGAAACTGAAGCTTGACCCTTAACAACACTGAAGCCACTACTGCCCAAGTACTAAAGAATTCTTCAAATATCAACTGAAGTTAACAGTGACTGCCAGGAAAGATTAAGCATAAGTGCTGCTGTGTAACAACACAGTAACATGAATTAAAGATAACCTCTACAACTCCCTTTAGTCTGTTCCAACCCTCAGCTGTAGCAGTTGTAAGATGGCTTAGATGCCTTTCTTAAATGCATTAAGTAGCTTGTTCTACATTCCATCAGTACATCCCTATCATCCTTTACCAAGAAATTAACCTGTAAACAAAACTGAATTTCATTTTCTTTCTGTTATAGAAAAAAACATATATATGCCTTTTGCGGCAGATAAGACAGGGGAGCTGATAGTGATCTTTTCTAAACATAAGGACACAGTTTACAATAAAAACTTAGGGGCATATTTTCATTGGAAAAAAAAGTTATCTTTTTATAAAAGCCTAATGTTACACACAGTCTAGTGTAATTTTTTTTCTTTGTTTTTGTACAGGATAGTACTACACATTAACAAAGTAGTTTTCTTATGATGACCTACTTGGCAGTTTGTGCCATCTTTGCATACTGTCCCTATGCAACACAAATCTTTCCCATGCTGCTGATGGTAAAATTAGCCATATTTTGTCAGTTGCTATATCCCATGAATTCCTCATCCTAAAAGGTCCTCCTATGTGTGTGTACATATGTGCATTCTTTACACAACAAACATCTGGTTTCAAGTATCTCTTATTCCACAGTGACTTTCTTTAATTCTATACAGAAATTTGGGAAGAAAAGTGGGCCTGCGAGGCTCTGCTTTCAGAAAATGTGCAAATATGAGGGAATAAAACTCCTGGTTCGAAGGTGTAAGAACATACATAGGTAAAGAGAGCAAGCATCTTCAGACACTGTCAGAGAAACAGCTGAGCTGGAGAGGCTTTTCCAATGACTTTCAATGTTTTTGATCAGGTTCTATATTTAGGTGGCAACCCCAAGAGTGCAGTAAATACCTTTTTTTAGGTGTTTCCATTTCACTAACTTTACAGTTGAAGATGTCAGCTTACTAACAGAAGAAAAGACAAAATGGTGCTTTCAGGGAACCTATTCTATGTGGACATTTAGGACTAAATTATTTACCCTGGAAAAGCCTTTTTTTCTAATTCTTTAAGGAAGCTTCTGGTCTTAGAAGGATGAGGGAACATTTTAACGCCAATCTATAAGCAATGTCAAGTGCTCTCAGTTAAAAAAAAATGCACTTTTACTGAGTGCATCCCTCTAAAACTGTACACCTACAGTCTGCTCACATGTGGGTTTTGGGGAAATGCAGGGGACATAGCTGAGTGGGAATCCTTTCTAGGAGAATCTCCTCTCCTTTTCCATTCTCCTCTGACTGGAATGAAGGGACTTGTCCCACCAGTGTTTCAGCAGTACCTTTAGCCAAACATGACAAGCATGAAAGGGCAATGCATTTGCAGAATTTTTTATAGTTTCCAAAGTACTTCAATGAGTGATCACATTCTTCAGTGACAAATAAAAAGTCAAACTGTTTTCTCAGAAGTTATTTTTGAGTCTCCTTCTCCAGAACACAGTTATCAACGTTTCTGGTACCAGTTAATTCATCCCTTATGATACCATTTGCAATAGAAAGTTCAAATGAATAGATGTCTCCTGTCATTAGCATTCATTTTCTTGTCTGACTAAAAAGGTGTTTTGAGATGACAGCATTCCTAATACCTCAAAAGTGCAAATAAATAATATATTATTTATAAATGTTCTTGTTTCTTCATTGCAATGAATATCTGCTATTAAAAGTGATTTGTTTGGTGGCAGTTTTCTCTTGACAGCTCTTACATGAAAGCAATCAAGTCTGCTATATAAATAGCTCTTTATGCTGGTATCACTTTCAATAATTCCTCTCTGTTTTGAATGCCACTTCTTGATAGTGGGAGAAAAAAAAATGGGCTTTTTTCCCCTTTTAATAATTTCTTAGGTTCAAATGCTGGGTTTTTTACCCCAGTAAGAGGGTATCCTAGACAGAACTAAGAGTACTTCTACACCTGTGAGCACTTCTTGGTATACTTAAATCACTTCTAAATTCACTACTTGCATACATACAACAAAGATATATGAGCACCGAAGTTACTCAACCCACTCAGAAATCTGAGTCTTCAGCTGGCAATCCCTTATTGAACTCAGAGCCATTGCAACTAGGTTACTAGAGATTTAAAAAATGAAAACTTGCTAAAAATCCCACAAGCCAGTTTAAAGATACTATGTTTTAATGGGCTGCAGCCAAGTACAATTTGAATGCTATTTGTATAGCCTCTCTAGGCATTCTGCTCCTTGGCTTTGCTGCTCCCTCGCTGATAAAGTTTCTCCTTTTATCCAGTCTGAAAATTTCTTGTTTCAAGCTACACCTTCTCCCTCTTATTCCCCCAAGATGCACCATTGTGAAGTGTCTCCTCAACACCTTCTCTGCAGATGGCAGGGAAGCAGCTTTAGGTCCTCTGGAGACAACTCTTCCTCCTGACTTACTCAATCTAGCTCCCTCAGCATCTCCATACAGAGCACATGCTCCAGCCACTGGTGATCCTGGCAGTCCTCTGAACTCATTTGTCTGTGTCTTCCTTATATTTGGAAAATTAAAATTAGATACAGAAATGTAGGCAATCATTTTCTACTGGCAGCAGATGAACACAATGGTTGCCCCATCATCACTCCTTTCCCAGCTTACGAATCCCTTATCTTGAATGCAAAGAAAATCTCTGCAGTTTCACTCTAGAGCAGCCTGAGTCAACTTTCAGACTAAGAGGACAAATTCAGCATTGTGGAGCACTAATGTACCTAGCTCTGCACCTGGAGACACAACTGACTCCATGCACTTGGTCTGTGAGCTGGTGCCTGAGCATAATGAAACACATCCTTGGAGAGACATGGCGTGTTCTGGTAATCTGCTCCTGGGGAAAAAAAATAGAATTCTCTGTCTTCACTGAGGGAACAATCATGAGAGGATTTGCAGAGATTCCCTCCTTCCTGTATGTCATCCTTCTAGTATATCCATGAGAGAACACTTTCTGTACCCATTAACCTATTTTTTTCTTCTGAAAAGGAATCCTTAAAAAAACTAAGAAAACAAAAAGACAGAAAATATCTGAAAACTTGAAAGCTTTGTTTTCCACTTTTTCCCCTACCATCTCTTCCCTCTAATGATATTCCAAACAACATGATGTTAAGTGCTCTGAAAGTCATCTTTGCCTTTTCATGCTCGTATCATTTCTGCAATATCAAAAAATGTGACAAATGCAATTATACCTGAAATAAATAAACCATCTCTTCTTGCAGAGGCTGAAAGAATAATAAAACATGATTTGTACTAGAACTAAGCTAATTACAGTGACACCACTCCTGCGCTACAGTTCTCTTAGTGTCAGCACTTACTTATTCTAGGGTTTATAATTCTGCTACACGTTTGTTAGCTACTCTTACAAGAGTGCAGAACACAGTTGTTAATGGCTTCATTAGTGACACTTCCCTAAAAATGGCTTAAATTTTAAATTACTTTTAAATTTTGTAACTCCCTTGTTTGCTACAGGGTGTAGTAAATCACAAGCAACTTGTAACTAAAGCAAGACAATTCAGTAAGACAAAACCCATCTGAAATGAGTTTTATATGCTTGGACTTAAAAGTGCTTATTTTTGCAAAGTTTAGAGACAATAGTTGCTGTCTATAACAACCAACCATCTTCACTATCTTCCCACCCAGACATGATATTAGGGTTTTCTGGTAAACTGAAGTTTCCATAAAAGAACTATCTAAATAATATCATAAGTAAGAAGAGAATTTCATAAACAGCAAATGTCAGGTGATGTTTTGGCAATAAAGCCACCAAACATCAGTGTTTTAAATTTCATATGTGAACACATTTATCTAGAAAAATATGCTGTGATTTCTGGTATCTATTAAAGTACTTGGATACCTTGGAAATCTGTGCATAATCTGCCCACTTAAGTATGTTGATTATTTTAGGCAACATGACAAATTCACTGGACATGCTTCACTGAGAATGCAGACTCCTGGGTCTGAAAATTACCAAAACAAAAAAGCATTGCCTTGCATTATGCTGGGACATGACATAAAATATGGTCTTAATTACATCCACTTTTTTATTTATATATAAAGTTACACATTTACAGTATCTGGTACATATGTGAGTAACTGAGATAAAGTTTTACAGATAACATAGCAAAAGTTTTATTTCTTTTGAAGCCCACTTCCACTCAATCATAAAAATAAGTATTTAAAGCAAGGTGATAAGGAGCAGCCTAAGGCTATACAATCTGAAATAATATTCCCAGTAAATAAGAAAGAAAAAAAAAAAAAANNNAAAAAAGGCATGAATTCATTGCTGGTAAAAACGGTAATAAATCGTTCTCTTTCAAAAAGGGCTTTTTCTGGCTTTCTGTGACCCATCAGTGTTTTTCCTCAATAAAAGACAGAGAAATAACTTATTCAAATCTAACACGAGATTTCTTTAACTTCTGAGAAACATGTTCATTCTTATTATCATTATTGAACAATTCTCTATAGCCTGTATAATTTTTCTTTTAATATTGCATTAAGCATTGCTTCAGTGCATTTCCCTTGGGTAAAAACAACTAGGTGAAGAAGATCTAATTCTCCCTTGCTCAGCTGACACAGACAAACAGTTTCTCTCATCAGTAGATGTCTACCAGCTTGGAAAACAGTGATCAGTGAGCAAATGGTGTGCTATTACGCTACTTATGCCATGGTGCACACTTCTGGTAGTAGAATAAGTCATGGGTGACAGTATTTACCTTTGTGCTACCCACTCCTTACCTCAGCGGCAGGGTTATGATCTCAGAAGGTAGACGGAAACGTATTTTTGCTATAGTTGTCACCTGTTCTAAATTCATTCTGTTGGAACAAAACTGTGACTTCCTATCTAGGAAAAGTGACAGAAGAATTGTCTTCTCCTTGTCTTCTTTTAAGAACATATGAGCGACAGAACTATGTATTGCTACATTTCTTGAAATGAAAAAGGGATGGCATGGTTTCCTTCCAGTTTTGTAGTATTTTTCTTCTGACTCACAATCCCAAACCATGGATATGTAACAGTTGAAAAAACCCACAGATAACCTGTGGTAACCACAGATAAATTGGTGGTTCTACTGTTAATAGAAAATCTAAATCTGTCAAGTGAACATGCCTGCAATTCATTCTTCGTGCTCCTGAAAATGTTTATATACTGATGCTACTACCAAGCTATGTAGGCCGAAAATTGAAGGTATATTTTTAATAAGTTCTAATAAAACACACACACACATATGTATGTATTCTAAAAAACCCATGAAAGATACATTTATGAAACAGACTTCTACACTATTAGAGCATATCCTTTGCATTTGCATTATGTGAAAGTGTCACCTGCTTATTTTGTTTGCTCAATATGAGTAAAAAACAGGAGAGAAGGTGGCTGAGGTCAAACATGCCCTATCTAGACTAAATAGCTGCAACTCAGCAAGTAAGAGCATTTTCAGCATAAATTTCTTTCATTACCATACTCCTCCCTCTATATAACAACATGTTTTAAAGTTTTCTGATGATATGTGGTAAGCTTGAGAAACAGGGAGAAATCCACCAAAATGCATGACATTGCAAAGAAGTTATAAAACCATTCAAAGGACAGTCCTGAAGAGGAGAGAAACCTTGTCACTGAACTAACTGGTCCAGAAAATTGACATTCACTCAGCTTGGGGCACACAGGCTCTGGAGAAGGCTGCTTGTATGTCCTTGTTGCTGTAATTGGCCTTCTCCTATGTGAGCAGACATACATGACCCACAGGGCCACATAATTTCCAAGTCTTTCCCAGGGAATCAAGGCAAGGTTATGATCTACGTTGTGCAGTCTTTTTCCCTAGTAACTACTGACCTCAAAGCTTGACTTCAACTCAGTTTGAAAGAGGAGGCTGTTTCAAAGACAAGTACGATCTTTGAAGTTTGGAGAACACATAGAGCTGGATAGAGGAGTATGTTCAAACTGAGGCAAAGGATGTGCCTTATGTTCATACCATAAGATATGTGAAAATTCATAGATTGTACAGAGCAGTTTCCTCAGGAAAAAAGAGAACCCTGGAAAAATGCCTTGGGAAACCCCATTCTTAGTGCCATAACCAGAAGGCTGATTGACATGCTCTCTATGCCAACTGTTACCAGCAAGTTCTCAGTTCTCTGTGTTATCATAGGTTGATTTTTGGTGCAAGAATTTTAATATTCTTAATTGTGTTCCCCTATTGGACCCTGTCCTCAGACCACACCTTAACTCCTCACTCACACCGGGGTGTATAACTACCCCTCTCTGTCCCTGGACTCAGCCTTGCCCCTTGTACTGCTTTGTCTGGTTCAGTCCCATACAGTGGACACCTTATTGTTTGTTATTTTTGTATTATTAAAAGTACTTTTCGAAGCTGTCTCTCTCCATTCAAGTCACCGAGGGGCTGAGTCCCAAGGAAATGCAAAGGGGGCTGATAGTCTGGGCCAGACCCCGGGAAGTTTCAATAGAAGAAAAAATTTTTGTCATTACACCCATCAGCAAAACATCTGATCAGAGCTAACAGCTAAGCAAAAGACACAGATGTGCTGAAAAAGCTTCCTTAGCTCTGAAGTTCAAGGAACTGGTTGCATACTTAGATACCTCCAAAACCTGAGTTGTTCTGTGATGAGCTGTATTACCTCCTGCCTAGTCATTAGGTCTAGTGCAAAAGGATTAAGGCAGAGTATTATCTCGTGTTAATATTTTATAAGCGATTTTCAAAAATTAGATGAGAGTTATTATAAATTACATTAATGACCACTTTGAAGTGACCTTGTAACAGAGCTTCACTACTTGAACAGAGGAAAAAGCCTAAAGAGCCACAAAACAGATTTCATCTTCAGCTTCAAGAGGTAGAAACATACTTCAGGAGTGTCTCTATAAGACAAACAATAAATTTGCTTTGTGCTTTGCTTTGATTAGCCCACATAGATTCTGCAGTTACAAAACGTTTTATCAGTTTAAACTAGAATAATGGAGGTATATGAAAAAATGACCAGCAACTATCTGTTGTAGTAATTTTGAAGAATCCAATGTGCATTTTTTCCTCCAAATATATGATCTTTTTTCAGTGTTTGAAAGGAAGTAAATATTTATTTTAATAGCAACTTTAACAAGCTTCCAAAACATTCTTTAAACCCTACTACTTTGCTTAACGTTATCAGTTTACTGTTCTTTCATTCTCTGCTAACGCATAAGACTGTAACATAAAAAAAATAGCATGATATTAATACTGCACTATATTTCCTTATTAAAAACATTACTATCATTATTATTATTAAAAATATGTATATTAAATAGTACCACAACTAAAATAAGTAAAATCTCATATCCTATATGACAGCAGCATTCCAAATGGAAACGTTGTATTCCATATGGATGACTGGCATTAATTTTCTTCTTAACAGACAGTGAGGTGCTGTGTTTGGGATTTGTGCTAGAAGAAGCATTGATAGCACAACAATGGTCTACCTATTGCTTGTAGACATTACGAGTTTTTTAAACTTGAATTTTTAAGGACATAGAAAAGCCCAGACACATAATAGAACCAATTTGCCATTTAGTCTTTTCTTCTACTGCCCTGCAATTTTTAAGATGTTGATGTTATAACAGCTAACTAATATAACTGGCAACTGATCCTCTTAAAACCTAGAAGAAAAAAAAAGTAGCAACAAGACACCCAAACTTGAGCACAAATAGGTGAGCTTTTTGATTAGTACACATCACTGGCTTAGTTCTGCTCTTGCTGAAGTCAAGGCTACAATGAAAAATCTCACTCTAACCAATAGTTTGCTTTACAGTTCTCGTGAAGTATAGGTCCATTTTGAAAGCATTAGTAGATATGATTCACTGTGTACTTAGACACAAAGTTTAGGTTTTACTGTTCACTGCCTTTTTTAATCCTTAAGAAGCAACACAGATAAGTGGAAGTGAGGTAAATACTATTTCTTATCATAAATCACCAACAGACTTGCTTGCTGAACTCCCCTCACATTCCAAAAGCAGATTCCTTTGAAAATACTGAACTTGTACTGATGATACTGAAGACTAAATTTAGCCCTCAAATCATCCATTAATACCAAGAGCAGAAGGCTACTGTAATTGCAAAGAAAACCCCTAATATCTTTAGGTGCAGTTTGAGCATATGTCCACAATCAATCATACACAACCAGTGTACCATTAACATGAAATCATGCGCCTGATTAGAGCTGTTGGTTTAAGCACAGTAAATTCCTGCCCACTCTCACACTTATTTTATTAGTGGAGTTATAAATTACATTTTTCTTGCCTCCTCAAATAGGAAGAATAAAGAAGAATAGAGAGGAATATAAGAGTTTTGGTGGCTTAGAAAGCATGAGTCATGATCAACATTCCCAATGGGGAGTGGCTACGACTTGTCTGTATTTCACACAGTAGCTAACAGCCACCAACTTTCTCCTGCTCATATTTTTATTTGTCCCGTTTTATATTTACATTGTGTTTTCTAGACTGCCAGCTCCTTGGAGAAAGACTAGTGTACTTACTTACTAAGTGTATTGAGTACAAAGAGTGTCTTCATCTTAGTTTTGGCCTTTGAGTGCTCTGCAATATGAAATGGTAAATTCTATCTACTCTAAAAGTCTGTCTTGAAATATGGAAGGCAATACCACATTCCACTATAACAGCACTGAGTAAATCCCGGTAAATCACTAAGCAGCAATTTAGTGCCCCTACTTGTAATTTCAAGAATGAGTTTAAGGAAGAAAACAGTAAAGGATGAAGGCTGAACTATGTATTTTCATTTATAAATAAAGGGAAGATACCCCATGAGAAATCTTTCACCATCATGCAATCAAAAAGGCAGGGAAAAAAGTCCTAATGTTGGGCTTTTTTTAACTATATTAATGCTGTTTTAATTACATTGCTAAAGATTTATACAGCCATGGATAATGAAATGAAACAGAAAGGCAAATCTCTAAATTCTATCTGGAATACACTTTATTCTCTGCAGTCATGAACAATTTTATGAAATAATTTTACAGAGGTCCGTACAGAGCAGCATTTTTTCAGCATGATAAAGAAGGTAGTTAATGCTGTGGGAGCTGATTTCAACAACAGTGTTATGAAAACAAATAAAGCATTAACAAAAACGGGGCCAGAAATGATTTTTATAAAACGAAAGTTATTTCCTGTAACCATTCAAGAGCTCTGCAAGATTGGTGTCAGCTCTAAAAGCATTAGACTCAGGGTCCATTTCCTGAACTTACCTGGAAAAGGTAAGTAGAGAGATGGATGAAAGATCAGGTCCTAAGTAAGTCAGGGAAAAAAACCCAAAAAATCTGTGTGATATTTTTTCATGTATTTTATTGAAAGTACAGCTGAAGTATTTGTCTAGATTTTCCAAATGCCTGTTGTCTCTAAATGGAACAGAAAATTCATATCTATTTTGGGTCTTGAGTACAGCCAGAAATACTGAAAAACTGCACTGAATAGCAGAACTGTATCACTTGCAAGTAAATTTTGGAGAAGTAGAATCAGATTTTGAGGCTCGAGAGGTTTTGCCTTTTCCCTCAGCTTAAGTACAGGAAGATAACTACTTTTCCAACTTTTCTCTCCTCAAGTGTTCACATATTTGATTTCACTTTTCATAATTAGTCAGACAATTCATGCAGAAGTGATTTAAAGAAAATATCTTGGTTACAGCTATTTATCTGAAGCAAAAAAAGTCAACAACACTAAAAAACTGTAATTTGAATTTTGAAATATTTCTGGTAGTCTATTTGAAATATAATTAACGATCAAAATGGAAACTCTACATTAATAGGGAATTTGGTAAGAAGCAGAAATGAGATACTAGAAAACTCAAAAGATTCTTCTTCTAATATCTGAGTGCTTAATAGGGCCTGGTCTTTCACCACTGAATAGTATTTATTCAAGTATCTTTTCATTAGGTTTTTATGAACCTTAAGTACTAACACACTTTATATACATTTTCTGGAATATTTTTCTGTATATCAGTGATTCCAGAAATTGAAATTTAATGAAAAAATCAAATACTAATAAATTCCAGATTAAACACAGTACTTGAAGAGGTTTTTGCCCCTATTATTCCTGTTGCTGTGTAGATCAGAGACTCTGAGTGACAATTACACTTGAATATGAAAATAGAACTGGCCTCAACTAAAAAGGAATTTTGAAACTTTCCCACACATTTATAAAGCAAAAAGCATTATTTTATTACAAAGATGCATGTTCAGTTTTTTCATTGAGATCAGGCAGGGATAGAAATCTTTCTAGATATATGAAAAAGCATTCTTTAATTATACAACTATTTGCAGGATCAATTTCAGTACAACACACTTCATGTAAATTAATAATTTTCTGCCTTCCAATGTTCAGGCTTCTCTTTAAAAGAACTCAGTTGAAATACAGAACCAGTGAAATCATTAGATTTAGTTTGGCATCAGTCTAAATTCCAGTATCTTGCTAAGTATAAAGACTTTTCTTGTCTTACATATGAGAAAAAAAAATACTATCAGGGCAAGTAAAAATCTCCATTCTATAGTTAGATACTTAGCTCTTTTTCCTCTTATAAAGTGTTGGAGTTCTTTTTAGTCTCCTGAAACATCTACAGGATTAGTGACAGATGAAATCTTCCTTCTGCCTTATGCAACAACAAGGTACTTATTTCATTAAAACAATATAAATCACAGAGAGAAGTCATGGCTACTCATTCAGCTCACTAACCGCCCAGGTTCCACCTCCCTCAGAAATTTTCTAATTTCTTGTCATTCCATTTAATGGACATATTAGTGTATGTTATTCTTCCTATCTTACTTAAAAGCAAACTAAACACACAAATCACCTGCAGATGATTAATATGACAACAGTTGCTTTGAAAGCACAATGGCAATCATCAGGTTTGAGAGAAACAAAACATGAAAGAATGAGAATGCTAAATAAAAATCATATTACTTGTCTGACTTAGATGTTAAAGGCAGAATAGTAACAGAAAAGTTCACCCTTCACAATGAAATGTTTAGCACTGCTGAGTTTGTTTAAGTTATTTGCTTAAAGTCATGAGTTTATGAAGCATAAAACAACATAAACTAATAATATTTGGCACTTAATCTTTAAAATAGTAACAGATGCTGTGCTGGTTTTGGCTAGGGTAGAGATCACTTTCTTTGACGTCTGGGGCTGTGTTTTGGATTTGTGCTGAAAACAATGTTGATAAAAACCAGATTTTTTGATATTGCTGAGCAGCATTTACAGTGTTGAGGCTTTTCAGCTCCTCATCCCACCTGACCTGTGAGGCAGCTGGGGGTTCTCAAGGAGCTGGGAGGAGACACAGCTGACCCCAAATACCAAAAGGATATCCCAAACCATACAGTTTCATGCCCAACATACAAAGGTGGGAGAAGGAGGAGACATTTGCAGTGATAGCATTTGTCTTCCCAAGTCACCATTAAATATGATGGGGCTCTGCTCTCTGGAGATGGCTGAACACCTACCTATCCATGGGACGCAGTGAAGGCACACCTGATTTTCCTTCACTTCCATGCACAATTTTGCTACAGCTATTAGAGTCTCTTGTCTCAACCCACTGTCACTACTCTGTCTCTCTCCCATCCCACTGGTGTAGGAGTGAGTGGGTATCTGCATGGGGCTTGGTTGCTGGTTGAGGTCAAACCAAGACAGATGCACTGCAATATTGAAGACTTTCATACACACACTGTTTATTTTTCACTTGTCAGCTATTTCATAAACCTGCACTCACAGAAAGCAAAAGAAATTAACAAACAGAACCATTCCTTAATGGCTGAAACCCAGCTAAGATGAAGCCAGGGATGATGGGGGAAAAATTTCACCGAAGTCAGCAACATTTTAACTTACAATGTGTACTGGACAAGTTTCCAAACAAAAACTTCCTATTTTATGTGCTACATAAAGCTAAGGCTTTAAACAAGCTCTCAAATTCTTAAACTCTGCAAAGAACAAATTTGCAAAGCCCAGTTCAGATGCTCCTTAAACAAGTTACCACAGATAAAGGTAGGAACCACAGAAAACAACAGATGCCAAACTACAGGTAAGTAAATGGCAAAAATCTGTATTGCCATGCAAATGACAGTTTCCCACCAAGCGTCTAAACTGTCACTTTTGTTTTTCAGCAACGTGATTTCAGATTTTCTTTTTTTTTTTTTTAATAGCCCAGTCTTTTCCCATATCTGATGCATTTGAAATACATTCAAACTCATCTGTGCTTAAGTTTTTTTAAACAAACCTTGAGGTATTGTCCTAGGGTGGCTATAACGCCTGTATCCCCAATTGTCTGTTCTGTGTGTGCTGTGTGCTCTGCACCTTTAAGGCTGGTTCTGAGAGTGAGGAAGGAAAGAAGAAGCGCGCAGTTTGTTTTGAAAA
>VXBB01001195.1:140857-195553 GCA_013399915.1 Illadopsis cleaveri
ATTTTTTGAGGCGTTTTTTTTTGTTTTTTTTTTTTTTTTTTTTTTTTTTTTTGTTTTTTTTTTTTTTTGGAGGGGAGTAGTTCTTTTTCCTTCAAGGATTTATAAAATGGAAAGCTAAGTTAGTAGCTCTTTTTCAGTATTCTCTGCTTTACTCTTACAGTGCCAATAAAATGATGTTAATTACAATTCTCTTCAAAGTCCTTGACACCTATTACAAAACTTCTCTAATGAATATATATTTTCTATTAAAATTAGGCATCTCAGAGTAAAAACACCCTTTTGCTACACTTAAGACTCATGTCAAAACTCTTCAAAAAATAATGTTCTTCTTGTCAGTCTGTCCAACCCACCAAAAAAATTAAATCTACTCAACCCTTTCTGCTGTCAACATTTTCCTCCCACTTAAAAGAATTCTGCCACCTATCTGGCTTTTCCTGCTTTTGCATCTGCAGTACTGGCACTGCTTCAATCAAGAACATGGGCTGCTGTTAACAAGGTCAAGCCCTCTGAAACAATCATATGTTTCTGTTAATGGGAATGATTTCCACAATGGGAGTATCACCAACTTCTTGCATGCATGTACTGTTATGTATATCAAGCGTATCTAGTACTCAAAGAAGTACACTTTTTCTGCAGGTTAATGAAAGAATGTTTGAACTGCAAGGGGAAGAATGAGACAATGCCAGTGAAAAATAACAATCACTAAATCACTGACAGCTCTGATTTAGAGAGAGCATTTTTAATTTAAGGTTCATTAAAAAATTACACAGTTGGAACTCTGAATACCTAGAATGGTGCTAACAAAAAAATCCCCGCATATTTTTAGAAACAGAAAATATTGAAAACATACATGAAGGCTCATTTTCTGTCCAAGGCATTACAATTTAATTGAAAGCAGGGCTATTGGATTTGAGTCAGGAAAAAAAAGATGTTCCAATAGTTGAACAAATTAAAATGAAGTTATTTCACGAGAAGGGAACATCCTAAGAGTTTTCCAGTAACAGAAACAACATCCAAACCTCTAAGAATTGGTAACTTAAAAGTAAAACCATTGAGTGTCTAACATTAGTTGGGAGGGGTTATAAGGACAGTATAATCAGCCATGAGCATTGAAAAATTAGCCACTGGCTCACTATATTCACCCAGAAACACATCCATATATTGTATTAACAACATTCCGTTACTTTATGTACATATACTCATTAAGTCACACAGCTAGCTGGGATGATTCAAGGAGGGTAATGGAATAATTCTTATTACATCAGACACAAGTAAGGCAATACCTCTGCCAGTGATGAATTTAATACCTGTTAGATAATTGTGGGTCAGATCTACATGTTTATTGTCATCTGTTTTAGACAAATACAAACTGAAGCTCTGTAATTATATTAACTCAAGCTGAATCACCTCTGCTCTCAAGCAAGAAAAGTGGCTAGTAAAATAATCTTCAGAAAGAATTCTGAAAGACAGCTCAAAAAGGAATGACAAAGACATGCAAAATCAGGCATAATATGAGAAGAAACAAAAATGAGTATTTAGTGCTTCTCAGGAAGGGAAAGCATCTATTTGACATGTTCCAGATCAAAAAAAAAATACTTTTATGTGTAGGATGTGATTATACAGGGGAACTACTGAAAGCATCCATATTGATAAAAATCAAGTCTTTTACAGATTCTTTCCTTATGATCAGATTCCATCCCATAAGGTAGTGAAGGTCTTTTCAATTTGGGCACGTCTGAAAATACAGCGTCCATTAAAAGTTTAATTCATAATGCAGGTATTTTTTTCTCGTTAGACTTTATGGCCATTATCATCTATCAGGCTGTCTATTGTACAGAGAAAATGCAGAAAAGTGACAATATCCTTCAGTAGGTACTCATTAGACTCCACATATGTGTAACACTGGGGCCAGACCTGCCCTCTCTTCCCCAGAACAGGAAAGACACTGACAAAGTGGAGCAAGGTCAGTGGAGGCCACTCATGGTGGTCAGAGCTGGAGCACTTGCCCTCTGAGAAGAGGCTGAGAGAATGGGCCTGGTTATTGTGGTTAAGAGGCAGCTCTGAGGGATCTAACAGCAATGTTGACGTTCCACAGTCATGCTCTTCGCAGGAGGGTGAAACAGGGATGACAGAAAATAGGGAAAAGGTGAAAATAGTAAGATTTGGCCTGAGTTTAAGGAAAAGTTTTCTCAACACAGCCCAGCAGCACTGCCCAGATATACCATCTCCTCCACTGGAGGATTTCACAACCCACCTGGACAAATCCCTGAATAACCTGGTCTGAACCCTTGGCTGGCCCTGCTGTGAGTAGGAGGTTGCACTAGAGATCTCCCGTGGCCTCTTGACATGTGAACTATCCTAGAATCCTATAAATGCAATATAAATGCAATAAATTTCAGACTTATTTTTGACTGTCAAATTCCTGGAACTTATCCAAAGGATTTAAATGTTATTGCAGAAAAAGTTAGAAGACAGAAACAGCATGATTGCAGAAGCCCTGTATCCTTATCAAACTTCTTTAACAAAATGTACTAATATAGGTTAGAAAAGTAATTAAAGGGCTAAAGAACTTCGCACTTCTAATTAAATGAAAACCAAAGAGAATTAACAAGAAAACAAAGGAGAAAATTCAAGTGTGCAAAAACTTAGATTTCTATCTCCTTTCTATACTGACAACTGATTTTTACTGCCTGGTTACTACTTTGGCTCTACGAATCGTGCAATCAACAGCTTGCAAAGGTATGCCACAGGGTAGTTTCATGTCCAAATTATACTATTGGTAGAAAAATAATTACCTAATGTATCCATCTACTGACCTATGCCTAGATCAGTATAGATTAAAAAGCTATAAAGAGAACACTACTAGTGTTAAATAACTAGAAAAGTCCTGAAATGGAAATATTAGTTCTTACTAAATTTATGAACATCTGCTCAGATGCACAACTTTCCATGGAGCGTTTTAAGTCTGATTGCCGAGCAGTTCCTCAAGACAGTAGTCCAAATAATCCTAGTTCAGTTGCTGAATACACTCCCACTATCACTGATACACTATTCC
This sequence comes from Illadopsis cleaveri, assembly GCA_013399915.1. Classification (NCBI taxonomy): domain Eukaryota; kingdom Metazoa; phylum Chordata; class Aves; order Passeriformes; family Timaliidae; genus Illadopsis; species Illadopsis cleaveri. The sequence goes on from VXBB01001195.1 coordinate 143,913, forward strand.
ATGTAATTCTAGATATATAGCAACTGCTATATACAAGAAAACTCCAATTTATGACGAAATTTGCGGCAGGAAATTGATGGAACCTTTCTCACCTCAGTAAAAAGAACCGACAGCAATCTAAAGGTCAGCATCAGCAAAAAAAAAAAGAAAAGTAAAAAAAGAAAAGATCTGGGATGCATTTTGAATGTATGACTTACTAAATAAAGTTGTTGATAACATTTAAAGAATGACAACAATGGTAGCCTCAAGATATAGGTTTTTTCTTGCTTTGGAAAAAAAAGGACTATTATTAGGATTATAGAAGGACTGTTAAAGGAACTGAACAATTATAACATTGATTTAATGTATTTTTTATCGAATTGTTAAAAAACGAGCTAGCCACTGGGTAAGATTTTCAAGACTAAAATTCTTTCAAAAGTGTTTCTGAAATCCAACATACCTTTGAGGAGTTAACCTGAATAGACTATGTTGGAAGTTTGTTGTTGGCTGCAGTATTGCTTTAACTATGGTGTGCAGTTCACTAAATAGCTGTTCCCAGCATAGTTCTCCCTTCTTAACTCTTACCTTCAGAGCAGCTTAGACAGTACTATGAATATGTCACCAGTTGGATGAAAGACAAACCAGAAAGTTGTTAGAATATTTTTATTTAATCCTGGATTTCTTTCATCTGAGAATGAGACTACTCATAAAAAGAAGAAATAGCATGAAGATTTACTCAGACAAGTAAAAAATAAAGCAAAAACCAACAAAAACATCACAAGTGTATTTATTTGTGAACATATCTCTAGGTGTCCTTGAATTTAACACACTAGAAAACTGTTGCGATGACATGTAAGAAATGGAAAGTAGTTTTTTGCCAAAGATTTTTGTAGTTTCTACTGTGTCAGAGTCCATTCAACAAAGCACTTCAGGACACACTGAAGTGTTCTCATAGATTAATGAAAAGAGAAAATATCGGTGCAGTGCTACATATAGTGTGGTGTGGAACAGATACATAGGGATGGAAAGATGAATCAGTCAATGAAATCGCAAGCAAGTCCACCAGTGACATATTCATTACCTATCCCTGACTATCTGAAAGCTGCTGGTATTCTTGAGTGGGTTGCTCTACCCAGCTGGAGTAACCAGCCAAAAGGAAGCTTTTCTGTCTCTTCACAGTTTCTGGGAAATTTCTTTTACTCTCTTCAGTCCTAGAACTCATTAGTGATAATAATGTCTGCTATTCTGTACTCAGAGCAAGAGAGAGATATGAACCAGCAGGCATTTTTTTTCCTTTCTGCGCTTATTTAGCCTTTTTCAGATTTTTTCTGTAGTGTGAAATAGAACAGTGCCATGCGACTGAGAGACAGGACTTGAAGTTGTTTATTGTTCTCACAGCTCAGTTTTATCAATGGTTGCAGTCCCAAGCACTCAAGCAGTTCACAGCCCTAAGCAATCATTTAAGCAAGGATTTCCCACTAGTTGCAGAATCAGCCTATTGTTTGCATTACTTAGCAGCCTCACAAAACCACATAGTTTCAAAAACCTTGATATCTGCATATGCTGCACTTTCCCAGTTCTTCTTATATCTGTAGTCCCTTATCCCACAGCCTATATCCGACCAAAGCCAAGATATCATTAAGCTCCAATGTGTTCTCTGTTCTGTCCCCCATTTTTTCTCCCATAGAACAGCAGCAGAATAAGACTGATGTCTAGAAGTTCACAATATTGAAAACTATGAAAAGATGCTATATACTGAAGTTAAGAACCAGTATAAAATTTTGCTTGAAGTTCAGGCTTTTCACTGACCTCTACTGGTTTTCCAGTTAGCAATACCACTAATGAGCTGATAATCTCTGCTCAAACCGTTATCAAAGTATTTGAAAGGAGTCTACAAACCATCAAATTTTCATTTAGGATGTAACTTAGTTTTCATTTAGGATGTAACTTCAGATCTTGGGCTCAGAATGTCATCTGTATCTGAAAGACTGACAAGTTCAGAAGAGATGATGATGATGATGATTGATGATGATGATGAGAAACCCCAGGTAAACGCAAGGAATTTGCAGCTGAGAGGTAGGAGAGATTTTAAGAGTTTCAGAATATGATCTTTGCTTCCTAGTGTGCTCTGTCAGCAAAGAATGGTTCTGACTGCTATACTGAGTGTATTCGTATATATAAATAAATAGCTATAAATAAAAATTTCAAACTTTTTATTCATAACTGGTAAAAAAGCACAAAAGAAGGAAACAAAACACTCAGTGCTGGTAAGAACAATTATGCCCACCTGCCTACAATGGCAAGTCTTAAACATCCATTGTTTTCTCAAAGACTTCATTTACAGAAAAGTTACATCCAAGTGCTCATTAAGATTATGTAGCCAACATACATATTAAGCCAAATGGCAAGTTTAATGATGTTCAGAGATTTACTATATGTTATCAGGATTTCCTAATTCATCCAAAGATCACACCACTTCCTATCACAATGGAAGGTGACTCAACTGCTTCAGCTGCAATACATTTTAATTTATCTTACTAGAGACTTGAGAGCAACAGCTACAAAGAAGAACCTTTTGACAAACTGCTATTTAAAATGAAGGACTAAACTAGTGATATCTGAACAGCAGAAGGGTATGTAAGCCTTCACTCACAAACCCATTGGAAAGCACATCTTTGCTTTAAGCCTCCACTTCGAAGTCTTTACAAACAGATCCTCGCTCCAGAGGATCAGTAGAACACACTAAAAAGATGATCAACCTTCCTGTACCACCTCTTCAGGATAAATTGTATCAGCAATATCTAAAAATATATGGCTCATGCAGCAATCTGAATTAACACACTTGTAAATGTGCAGTGAAAACAAAAGAAGCTGAAATTAAGAAAATGTGTAAAATTAAAGATACTTTTATAATCTGAGGAGGTTTCATTGCAGAGCCTCCTATGGATTTTTCTGCATTTGATTTTTTAATGGATTTGACAGAACACACTCATGCTCACACCACACTCAGTAGGTTTTCCTCACCCATACTGAACTTCAGGCCATGTCTAAGTACTGGCTGCTCACCTACTGATCTGCAGATATGACAGGGACATGTGAACAAGGTATCAATGCCTGAACCTGTTCCATCTAATGAAATAGCCACAACACAAGAATACAGAAACTAGTCCAGTAACCAACTCAGAAGTAAGAACAAGCTATATACCAGTTTTTGTTAGGTGACCCTGGGTGTTCTTGGCTACGATTTATTTATGCAAGAAAGAGCTTTGTGGACTCAGGCAAGATTAGGGACACTCTTACAACCTGATATAAACAAAGTATCTGCAAACTGTTAAATAAAAAGCAGGAAACCTCAGTCCTCCCTGGAAATAGGATACTCTATGGCAACCAAGAAAATTTCAAGTGAATTTGCATTCATAAGAAAAAAAAAAGTTAATATCAGGTGATATGATGTCATTACTGCCTTATTTGACACAAGGAATTAAAACTCATCCTAGAGTGGTATCACAGCTGATACTCTGGCAAACAAGATGTATGTTTTTTCACAGATTTGTCATGTTGCCTTAAGAATACTTGTGTTCCTTTTCCAGGCCACAACACTACATTACAACATACTGACGTCAAGGAGACTTGTTTCATTTCCTGCAAATATCCTTCAATTCCTCCAACAACATTTCTAGCAATCAATTTTAAAAGGTGAAGAAGACATGTTTGAAACAGTCTGCAACCCCCTTCATCAAAGCCTGTTATCTTGTCAAGGGGGAAAAAAGGGGCCCAGGATAATGTTTTCAAATAATGTGAGTACAGTGTATGCTCCTGACATATAACTAAAAATCACTGATGAGAAGCATCCTTTTTTTCTCCACCAGATCTTTCGCTTCTTACTCAATTGAAAAAAGAAAAAGAAAAGTATCACAGATGGGATCACTAACAAATACCAGTTATATGAAACTGAATCCAAGTAAGCAGGAGTGCTGCCAGGAAACAAGCAACCTGAGAAGCTCCCAACAACAGTGAAACCTGCTTGTGGTGAATACACACAGTTGCTTGTTACAGTCCAGGAGTAAGTCTGAATCCTTGCTGGACCCTTACGCAAGTGGATATCCATAAATGATATCTAGGCATTATATTCTTAACTCCAGCTGGCTAGAAGACACCACAGCGGCCTAAATGGCCAAGTATCACTCTTTCACCCTGTCAAAAAGATGCATTTCTTTTTCTTAATGCCCAAGTCCTCTAGTTATAATAGCAACATATCACAAAACCAAATGTATTCTCAGCTCCCATAGATGGCTTTCCATCATTAGAAGTCAAAGCAATGGCAACCACTTTCAAGGCAGTTTCTAGCCCAGGGCATAGAAAAACTGGCATAAAAGTCTGTGCCAGACTCAAGAGTTCACTCCTCAAGCCCAGTGCACCTTGCTGTATTATCAGTGTGGAAAAGACTGGGATCAGTTCCATGGGAGATGGCAGATTTTCCAGGAACCAGCATTTCCAGAAGACCAAGGAGTATTATGACTCTTTTCCAAACACCTGACTTCAGGCATCGCTTTTACCTTGTCACTACCACAAACAATAAGAAGACAGAAACTAATGAACTTCTACTTCCTATAAATTTGAAATTAGCTGACATGTTTAGAAAATACTGAGGAAAAAGCCTGGCAGACAAATAGACCATTTAATTGTACAAACTAATTGTATTTCCTTGGAAAATTTTCCTTAAAATTACCACAAAAGTCATCCCAGTACTCATTTTGCCCTATGATTTATCAACATCTAATATCTGAAAAATGCATAAGTACAGATTACATGAATGAGAGGGAATATAATAAAATTATTTTTGACATAGGAACCCATAGCTGTTGCTATGCAGGTTCTTCATTATCCTCCTCCTTACTAGCATATCTATCACTAAACTGTTTAGGGAATAATGTACTGCAGACCAGTAAAGCACTATGAACCCAATGAATACTTGTGCAGAGCAAGATGAAGAACTACAATATAATTCTGGAAATTAATTTGGAGCACCAGTCTTATGAGGAGCACCTGCAGCACCTGGGTTTGTTTAGCATGGAGAAAAGGAGAATCAGGGAAGACCTTATTGCCCTCTACTACCACCTGAAAGGAGGGCGTACACAGGCGTGTGTCCATCTTTTTTCCCAAAAAACAACAGATAGAACAAGAGGACGTTTTGCCAGGGGAGATTTAGATTCAGTATGAGGAAAAATGTCTTCACTGCCATGGTGGTAAAGCACTGGAACAGGCTGCCCAGGGAAGTGGTGAAGTCATCATCCCTGAAGTGTTCAAAAAACATGTAGTTTTTGGTACTTAGGGACATAGTGTAGTGGTACACTTTGCAGTGCTGGTTAACAGACTCAATCCTAGAATCACAGAATAACTAAGGCTGGGAACGCCTCCATGATTCTAAGTAAACAGAGACATTAAATTTCATCTAATAAGTACCTTTCCGCTTGTTTTGTTCACCAATCTGAACGTTGGTAAATCTTGTTACCCAGAAAGCCATACAAATTTGGTGTATGCCCTGCTTTTGTTTAGGAGCAATTTGTTTCTTCCAGAAAGGTAACTGGCAGGTAGGCCTTGATTCTGAGTATGAAAAAAAGCAACTGCCTTACTTAGACTCACCAAGCAAACAAAAATTCCCATTATACTCTTATGTATCTGGGAACACCTTTTACTTCTTTCCCGTCTCCCACTTTATGTGTCACCTTCACAATTTACCTCACTGTTCATTAATGGCCATACAAAAAACTTCTCCTAAGAAGCTCTTATTTCCCAGCTCTGGTGAAACAGTAGTGAGATTTCCAAGACTGGCCACATTTGAGAACTGTTCTGCTTCACAACAAGCATCCTAATTAATCATGTGCAGATGAAAGTGCTTATGCTCCTGCAGATTAGGTATCACAAATTATTTAAAAAGCAGACAAAAATACAATTCACAATGAAAACCTTAAAAGGAAATTTCTCAGTTTGTCTGAATTTTATGTCTAAGACCAACAAGTCTTTTCATCTGCTTACATGTCTCTTGCCAACTATCTCAGCAGCTGGTTTAAAAAAAAAATCCGTCAATTTGTGCCTAAGGGTGTACAGGGCAAAGAAAGAACTTGGACAAACCCACACCGATTCAAGCACACTGAAGAGTTTGTCAGCTGCCTTGATTAGCACAGGAAACAGCCTCTCAAGTTCAAAAAAATGCCACAGGCTCATTCTCAAAGAAGAAAATTTCCAGGAGTACACCGTGTTGCAAGCCAATCTGTTCCATTGCAAAATAGGTCTGCTCAGGTTCAACCCAATGCAAGAACTGCAACTTGATGCTGAGCTAATAAGGAATTTAATATTTTTTGTGGAAGTGCTTATTTTCTCAACAAATTTTAACCATTTCCTACAAAAAATACTCCACCAGGTCTTGCCATGTATAATGCTCAGGTGTTTTTAATGCTGGGTTTTTTTAAGGCTGATAAAAATCCTATAGCTTTCTCTGGTTTAGGATGGATGCCATCAATAGCAAGAGCTGATGACACTCACATATTCATCATTTCAATTTTATGGAGTAATGAAAAGATAGATTTTTGTTTCAGTCAGAAAATACACAGCACTCTTAGTACCAGAGAGAATCATACAATGTTATAGGCTGGAAGGGACCTTAAAGATCATGTTGTTCCAACACCCCTGCCATGGGCAGGGGCACGTTCCATGAGATCAGGTTGCTCAGACTCGCATCCAGCCTGGCCTTGCATATTTCCAGGGATGGAACATTCACAGCTTCTCTGGGTAACCTGGGCCAGCACCTCACCTCCCTCACCCTCAGCAAAGAATTTCTTCCTAATACATTATTTAAACCTACTCTCTTTCAATTTGAAGCCATTGCCCCTTGTCCTGTCACTACATGCTCTTGTAAGAGAGGTAAAATTGTTGATAATCACTGGGGCATGTCAGCCTTAACAGATTCAGGGCTACCCAGCTGTAAATATTAATCTCCATTTTAAAAGTATTTGTTTAAAAGTATGCTTCAAGAAAGGACATGGGTCTTTTCATACATCTACAAAAACAGCAAGTGTGAGCAATTTCAAAAGAAAAGTAAGTAAATAATTAAAACAAAGCAAACAAAAAAGAGGGAAAGAATAGACAAACAGAAATTTTTATCAGCGCCTTTTTTTTTTTCTGTTTTTTCTGAAACCTACAATGGATTATACTCCTTTCTTGGCTAAAACAACTTTCCTAAATTCCAGAAAGCAAAATTAAGTATTGTGACTGCTTTTGAAATATTGTACAAGACATGGCATTAGACACTATAGATATAGCTTGTTTTCCATTATAAAGTATTCTCTAGAAAACGAGTAAGCCAGAACGAAGATAGAAGGCAAGGCATCTAGAAATGTGGGGAGGAAAGGTGTCAAGAAGTACCAAAAAACGGTACTTGAGCAATGAACATACACCTACTACACTCTTCAGTACTACAGTTAAAAGAAAGAAAAGGCCCATTCTTATTATGTTTATATACTTATTACAGTATTTATTGAGTTTGCATGGCCAAGTTTGGGTAGCGGGTGGACTACAGGGGTGGCTTCTGTGAGAAGCTGCCAGAAGCTTCCCCATGCCCAGCAGAGCCAATCCCAGCCAGCTCTAGCAAACTTTACCAGCTTTCACTTCAGTGCCAGTTTATACACTGTTTTTCCACCTTAATCTTCAATATTAAGCGTCAGGAAGGAGATAAATTTTAAAGAAACACTCCTATTTGTAAGAGTGGTTTTCTAATATGACACTGACAAGCCAAGGCAGTTTACAGGTGCTGTCATGGAGGACAACCACAAGAGAAGAGTAAAGATATTTCTCCTTGAGGATCTGCAAGAAGAATGACGAGAGTGACAAGAGTTGGCTCAGCAGGCAGATCTTAGCTGGGAGATCTCAGTAGCAAATGACGAATGACTGGGTGGGTGGCAGAATGGAGAAAATGCTATGAAGAGATCTGAAGAAAGAAACATAACCTGCTGGTTGGAGGAAGAAAAGATAAGAATCACAGGTCAAACTCTAAGAAAGGACAATCAGAAGTATTTTTAAGGGATACAAATTGGGCAGATTTAAGCTGACATCCCAAGAGAAGGTTGTAGAAGCAAGAAGACAGGCAAACATGAAAAATTAGCTGAACAGATAGACTAGATAAATAGATAGACTGATCTTTCACTGCTTTCTTGTATGCTTGTTGCAAGCAAAAGGGAAGAGAACCTGATACCCCAGGTGTGGGTATGACCCTGAATTGTCTTGTAAGTGTTTGGCACGGCAGGCAATGTGATATTCCCTAGAGAGAACCTGAAATCGAACTCACCTTAAATATTCATTTTGCATGGCCTTTCTCACTACAAACAAGAGCTGTTTCTAATTTTAGTAAATGTCTCATGTATATGAATTGTCATAAATACAGGTGGTTAAAAATCACACTTTTTCATCGCAGAATGTTAATAAATATATTCTAATAATAAACTCACAGGCTTTACTTATAGTTCAGGAACATTTTAGAATGCTTTACTCCTTCACCTGCTAGCAGATACATATCTTCAAGAAAGACAAATAGACATGATGAAGAAATCATCCTTTTTCTTGTTTTTCTCCAGAGCTCCACTGTTCTGTGTGAAAAGCTAGTAGTGTAGGTACAACTCTATAGTCTTAATGATGAATAAGCTCTAAAACTGTTTTATAGAACATAAAGTATTGTGGGCACAGTACCAGTGAAGCTCTGAAGTGCATCACATCACTCCTTATGCTATTGGGACAGTTTCTACTGTATGTTCAGTATTTCTTTTTACATGCAAAAGGTTGCCAAGCACAATGGAATTTTTGTTTCATAAACAGAAGTATTTTTTAACAAAGCATCCAATCTGCTGATGTACTTGTACCAGGCAGTCAAACCTTTGACCTAGAGTGGCCTTAAATAATGCCAGTAATTTTGTACAAGGATTGTTGAGCAGTATAAGAAAACTCAGCTGCTCATTTTGCATGAATTCATACTGAACTGAAGGAGGATATATGAGTACTATCTGTTCCAGCTAAATTAATTTTGAATTCAAGATTCAACTGGAAAATAAACTAATAGGGTAATGATTACCATCGTTTTGTTTAGAGATATATTTATTTGCAGTAATTGTGTTAGAATTGTAATTGCAAAGAAGCAAGCTGAGGAAGCATTGGTAAACATATTAATAGTCCACTCTTGCGATTAGCTAGGTGAGGTGTGTAAATAAATTACAAAACCAATAATATAAACCTTATAGCTGTCAAGTATAGCAAATGTTATGAATTATTCTGCACTGTGTTGTGTTCAGCATAGCCCAAAATTGATTAAGTCATGGGCAATGCAGAAGAAAGAAAAGGGCCTCACAGTAGATGTTAGTCCCTTAATCAGAGGAAGAGTCTGCAGTGGCAGGAGGTATAAAATGAACTAGGCATAATAGCAATTACTTCTCAAGAGAGCCAAAACAATCATGGCACAAAAACTCGCTGTCAACCTACACAGAAACATCTTCTGTATTTTGGTTATTTTTCCTTCTAATTCAAATATGCTGCCTTTTTTTTTTTTTTTTTCATTGTATGCAGCAATACTGAATGAATAAATGATAAAAAAAATTCAAAGGTCTGGGGTTCCTTTAAAAACGGTCTTGAAGAAAGTACTGCTTCCGAATTCAAATTACCAGCACAATTCTTATGGAGATTATTAAATTCTTGTTTTGTTCCTGTTATTCCTACCATAAAAGCAGCACTGCTGAGCAGCACACTGGATTCTCACTCTGCAAAGCTTTCTGCTTGCTCTCTGTGGATCCCAAGTTTCACCATGGGTCTGTAGTTCACACACATTAGATTGTGATTACTCTCTGTTACTACCCTCAAAATATGCTCACTTCACCTAACTGGCTCCATATATATCACTTAAATCCTGCTAAGGATCATGATGCCTGATTTTCTATTCTACTGAATACCAGATGCTCTAAAAAAAGATAAGAGATATTTGAAATGCTCAGTGCTACCTTATTTTCAACAAAAACCATGACAACCCCATTGAAGGCTGACATTTGGCAGCCATCTGTATATTATATTATATACTGCCACAAGTCCTTAAGTAAAATCTAAATTATTCCAAATATTCCAATACATGTCTTCTATACAGTCTGCAATTATACTGACACAGACAGATAGATCGTTCCATCTTAACACCAGTGCCACTGAAAATAGCCAAGGCAGCTGGAATGCTATTACAAAATGCGAAGATACAGCATAGAAGTGAAGAATGGCAAGATATGTTACTTAACAGAATGCTTCTACTAATAGATCTGTCATCTAATCACTGAATTATAACCTTCTGTTATAAAATACCCTTCTTTAATCAACACTTTTACTTCAAAAAACCCTCACAGTATTCAGAGAACTATTTGTCAAATGAGACATTCACTGTCCATAACTTGGCTTCATGGAAAAACTGATATGGAGATATTTTGATTAAAAGAGCTAGATTTTAATATACCATTTCATCTCCAGAGAGTCAGGGACTATTTGACAGATTCTAAAATCTGCAATTTCAGGCAGTATAATTATCATGCTTTTACTAGACTATGACAACCGAACTCACATCGTAACACAGGTACAAATAAATCTAGGAACAGTCCAACCCTCAAAGAACAGTCTCATCACTAAGGACTGTATCAGTCTTTGTGTATCAACACGAGGGTAAGCTGAAAGAGTGAATTTTAGCAGCAGTTTCAGGCACAGACTGTGCTTAGCAGATGGTTTCTCAGAGTGCCTAGGATCTTAGCAGATACATAAGGGTATAAAATTTATTTTGAAAGGGGTATGTATACAATCAATATTTCATAAAATGACATTATTATCCAAACAAAAAAATGAAAAACCAAAACAATTATAACACCAGCACAAAGCACTATCAAAGTATCAGCACAAAGTGACGAGTAAGCAGGTTAAAGCCCACTACATCTGTGTACACAGCTCTAACAAGCATCTCATGGTATCATAAACATAACAATAACAGCCATAAATAAAGTATCCATCTGGGCAATCTACAGCTCTTGTCACACAAATGGTTTTCCAATTCTCATGATCACACAGCTATAATATAACTACTGTATGTTTTCTCTTTCCCAGTGACAGTAGGTCTACACCTCACTGAAAAAGCATTTAGGTACGTTTACTGTGATACGGTTAAAATAAATTTCACTGCAATTTTTATGTACTCTTCAACATCTAATTTGTCTTGATTAACTGATGATGAAATCTTCATACTGTAATTTTATAAATACTTCTTATAAACATCAATATGGTGTTTTTCACAATGAATATAGGCATTGTTAAATACATGAACGTATTTAACATTTGTCCTTGTCCAAAGCAATTCAATGCTGAAGTATGTTAGATTACTAAAACTTTAACACGTTTATTATCCTTAGAAAAATTATGAATCTGATCATCTCAGGCATATATAACATCATGGAAATCACAGAAATACATTATCTCACTGATTTTAAATTAGTTCTTCAGGTTTTACATCTAAATCTTTACACCTACTGCTGAAGTATACAATCAAAATGGCCTTAATTTGTTTGAGCATATTTTTCATTGAAAGAAGGTGTTCTGAAGAAACACTCATATCAAAAAAAAATACAGGATCTTAATGTTAATGTCAGAGTAAAATGAGCAGAGTAATTGGTGGGTCATTTACTAACAAGGAGAAAATACATTGGAAGAATTAAATGCAGGCACAGGCCACATCAAATATAAAAAGACATCAAAACACAATGACAGGAGATAGGAAAATCCTAGGATTTTTCAGTGAATTAAAGACAATGAAGATGACAGCCATATGGTCATTATTAATAAACACCAGCATTCAAACATGCTCAGAGGAACAGTCTTAGATGCAATTCCGTCAACTCAAATTACAGAAATTCACTATTGAGGTTCTCTAACAACAACATGAAAAAACAACACAATTAATGAATAAAGCATCTACCACCTCAAATGGAAGCCATTTTTGAAGACATACATTTTCACATTGCTTATTAGGTGCTTTTCAGGGCACAGCTGCAATGCAACTTGCTGAAAAAACTAGGAGGCAGATGAGCCAGCAGAAAGGCATGTGAGGGAGGACAGCAACAGAGTACAGCACAGATGGAGAAGAGAAAGCCTGCCAACGGGTTGGCAACCTGCAACCTGCAGGATGTCTCCCTGTCACTTCTCTACAACATTCATCTTCCAGCTTCAACTGACACATGCTTTCAGCTCCCTTCCCATTCCTATAGAAAGGAGTGGAGAATACAACAGGCTGTTCCAGTTGGAACGGACCTATAATGCTCATTTCATCCAAGTCTGACCACTTCAGGTCCGACCAAAAGCTAAGACATATTAAGGACAATTTCCTAATGCCTTCCACTGACAGGCTTGGGGAACTGACCCCCACTCTAGGAGGCCCGTTCCAGAGTCTGACCATCTTTATGGGTGAAGAAATGCTTCCTGATGCCTGGTCTGAGCCTCCCCAGCACAGCTGTGAACCATTCCTACACTGGGTCGTATCACTGGATACCTGAAGAGATTCTTCTCAAGTTGTCCCACTTTCTTCTGACTTGTGCAAGCTCCCCTCACTGCTTTACCCTTCCAATTTGTTTTACACTAAAAAGACTGGTGAGGAGCAAAAAGGAGTGGCAGGCTGTGAAAAAGTCACAAGCACGTATGGATATGATTAAAGACACTGAAGTGATATTTTAGTGGTTGTAATGAAGGAGTTACTTCCCAAGCTCATTTACACTCAGTGCAATCTTAGCCATGGTATAAAATACTGTATGATAGTTGCTAACAACTCATGAAAGAGTGTATATATTGTTACGATTCAGGACGGCTCATGTAACAACACGCAGAACTCTGATTTCTTCCGAGGGCTTATAGCAAAGTTTATTGAAAGATAGATTCTTTTATCCAGTGTTTCGGTACAATCAATAGGATTGGTCCTTTAGGGCACCACCTTTTTGTAAACACCTCTACCAGTAAACAAGTTGGAGAAACATCAGATGTCAGGAGGAGGCTATCTACAGGGATTGTTTATAGGGATTATTTTGGGCTCCTCCTCACAATTTACCAGGCCAGACTGAGAGAGTTTTGTCCTTGGCCTTCCCACAGCCTTCAAGGCACTGCCTGGAGCCTAAGAATCCATGTTCTGACCTCTATCAGTTCCCACAGTGTGTATTTAATTATTAAAATAAATTCTAATACATAATTTGTAAATTTATATATCTAGAAAATAAGTACCTAATTTAACAATTGCTCTGTTAATTTTCACTACTTAAAAAGAGTAAAGTACCTCTGAAATACCACCATTGAGGTGGACATATAGGAGACAGGCACGAAGTTATTTGCAAAGCAACAGACATTTTTTCATCTCTAGTTTATAACACTAAGTAGGTCTCATTTTGCTATGATCACCTGGACAATGAAAAGTCTGTGCTGTTCTTATTCGGCATAATCTTTCCTCTTCCTTCTGCATTACACTCACACAGATGCACACAGCTACATTTCTGGTGAACCAGCTCCTTTTGAGATTCTCAGCAGCTAAAAAGCATCTGAGCTATCACTGACCAGGAACAGTCTTGCACTACATTTTCTAGGATGCTGCCAAGTTCATTTTTATATACACCACAAAGGAATTTCATCATGCTGCAGTTAATTTGGAATTCATTTAAAATTACTCAAAGCTTACAGAAGAAAGATCATACATATCACAAAGTATCAATTTATTTCATGGACATTAAATTCTCTCAAGATTTCCCCTAATCCACATAATTTTTGACTGATGTTTGCAATAGAGTATTTTCATCAACATATATTCCAATGAAAGTACAGATGCCCAATCATCTTTTTTAATGTATTCACAGTCATAGAGTATGACACAGAGTGCACATACACATTACCCCAAATAAAGCTGGAGAAAACAACCACTAAGCTGATCAGTACACACACAAAGTTTGCAGAATTTGTTTACTGAACTGCTCTTCAAGCTGCCCTGAGGGGGTTGAACACAAGGAATCAAACATGGAGAGCCAAGAAGGAATAACTGAATGAAATGACAGAAGCTTAAACTACAGGAAGGTATTTGCAAAAATGCTACCACTGGAGTGGTATAAGAATGAGTATTTTCCAAAAACAGCAGCGGCACAGAGTAACTAGGGAAATGCGTTGTGCAATTTCCATCACCTGGTATTATCAACATCCATCTGGACAGAGAAATCTTGTAATAACACACCTGATTCAGTTAAAGGCACGGCAATATAGAGCATGTGACTTTTCAAAGAGCCTGATTTTTCTGTAATTCAACGTATTATTAATATTTTATGCTGCTGAAACATTTTTATTTAGCTAAAGTTTGCATTGGGCTTGCTTTAATATAATGCACTGCATGTACCTTCACTGGACTGGAAATAAGTTAATGTTGGTTTACACATCTTTGATAACAATCAACACATTCATAAAATATGGACTTGAGAAATATCAACCTGAAACATTAATGTATGTGAAGACAGAAGTCAGCTAGCTGTTCCACAGGGGGAAAAATGCAGAACTTGGCAGAAATTCTAAGTCAGTAAAAACCTGAACAATAAAATAGTGTCTTTGGGTGCCCATTGAGAGAGGCAAAGTAACTTTTAACAGCTGAATAGGCTGAAGTAACAGTGGCACTCAAACTTTCTGAAGCAAAACACTGCATGAGGGAACTGGGCTTCTCACACCCCCATCTCCTGAGCCAACCCACAGGTTCTCCTCCAGAAATTCACTGATGGGCAGTCCTTGGCTGAATTGCCCCCAGTGCTTACCTTGTAATGGTATACGTATCCTGGAAACTAATTAGCATTTCCTTAAAAATCACAAACATGTATTTGCAACATACAGAAATACTTTCCCAGGAAAAATTATTAAAATATAGTGAAACGAGTACCATTCCTCCCTGAGTATGTACCACAGGAAAAAAAAGCAATCAAGAACCGAAAGTATTTCTCACTGTGCACAATAATAAAAGCAATTCAAAGTGTTCATGGAAACTTAATAAAGGCAAGTGAATTTGAGTATAAACAACTAACAGCAATAACAGTTATGAAAGGTTAGAAGTTATTTTTTCTCACAAAAATCTGAAAGTAGTATTTATTTTTCTTATCTTTTCTCAGACTATTATTATTTTACACTTAATCAGTGAAGAAGTGTAGTAAGAACTGTTCAGCACTCTTCGGCTGTTAGATAAAATTATGAGGTAGCCAGTTCAAGTGTTTCAGGCTCCAATAATGCTATTGCCAAACCTAGAACAGGGTCCTGCTGTTGGCACTGCAGGATTTAGCAGCTTTACTAATTACTCTGCAGCTATGAATGCAAAACTATGACAAACCAATGCCCAGAAGTCTACACAGCTTATGATATCCACCCTAGCAGTCTTTATCCTCTGAAGACATTACAGCATTCATTTACTTATTTTTGTCGCGGTCAAAAGTCTATACATTTCAAACCTAAAACTGAAATTTGTGGGGATTAACTCTTCATTGTTGCTGAAGTCTAGAGAAGCAAAAGTTAGTGTACGCAATAAAAGCAATTGCTGTTCTTCTAATTAATAATCACAATTACAGCATGAGATGCAGAAATTATGAAATACAGTCCACTTCCTTAAATGCAAGCTGCCTTATTTTGTCTAAGCTTTTGTTAAGTAGGTCTGCAAGTGACTGCCCTAGCATAGGTACCTTAAGTCTCCTCTCTAGCTGGTAGAAGAAGCAGCACGTGCAATGGAGTATGTGCAAAGACGGGTAGTCCACGCAAGTGAGACAACTCTCTTCTTCTATTCATTCTATTCTTGCTGCGTAGAACAAGACAGAATCTGATCCACTGAATTTCCATGCCCAGTGCTCCCTGCTGAGCACCCAAGAAACTAATGCTAAATATACCACAGGATAGAATTCCAGGGTATGACAGCAGCGGTAATTATCTTTAACATAATTTTTCTGAGCAATTAGTGATGAGTGCATTAACATTGATAGAAAGCTTTCAGACTTAGGAGGGAAGGGCCCCGGGTTGGAGTCAGGCAGTGCTAGGAGAAGAGGTAAACTTGTTTGCCATTTGCGACTTAAAAATCTGCTTTTAGGCAGATATCCTGATTCACTGAGTAACTCCCTCTTCAATCTGAAGGGATACACACATCTACAAATTCTAAGTAGAGGCTACTTCAGAAGAGCAAATGGTGTTTCTTAACATCTTCTAAAAAAGTCGCTATATGGCATTACAGAATTTCCCTCTATATGAAAGAAGAGTACACAAAGAATATGGTATGAAATGCATTTTGGGGAAGAGCCAAAATGCTGAATACTTTCCAAAAATTCTGAAAAGTGGTATTTTTTCTTCTTCAAAAGCTTTTTTACTAAAAAATGTATAAATATATAAAGAAAATGCATAAATGTATAAAGAAAAACATAAAGATCAGTAAAAAGAGAAAAAGACTAGAGATTTTTCTTGGGTAGAAATATGAAATCATGCCATCATACAGAGCTATATTTTCAATTATTAAGCTAGATTCCCTATATATTAGAGATCCAGCTACCTCAAACTCATACCACTGAATGTCAAAATAATAAAAAACAACCATCTCTTGTTCTAACAAGGAGCCCTATTGTATTACCAGAAGTATACTCTTACTAGAATTATTGTATTACTAGAAGTATAGACTATAGATAGGTAATTTTGAAGTTTTATTAAAGGTAGCTCTAATTTAAACATGTCCTCTGGCAATAGTCAATCCAAAATAAATCCCCAAAACAACACAGACCTTGTAGGCACTTCTTTTAAACATCTCTGAGATTGTTCAAGTCAGCCAGAGCTACAAGGAAATTTCTATTGACTGCAAAAACTGCAAAATATTCAAGTAAGTGATAAAGAATTTCTTTTGAAATTGTTCTGACTCACATTTGACCACAAAAAATGCTCCAAACAAATCAATTTCAAATCTACTCTTAGTTTCCTCTATGTTTTATTTTATTTTTTATTTTACATTAAGTGCTCAAGGAATGTTAAATGATAGCTCTACCATACACTATCCATGCTTAGCTCATACACAAACATTCTGCTGTCTCATTCACAACTGACTTCCTTTGAACTATTAGTCATTGTTACCTGCAATAAATAAAGCAGCAGAGACCAAACAACTTGACCAACATACTCACAAACAAAGCGTATGGACCAGCACATCACTGCTCTCTGCATGGTAACAGCAGGGTTTAATGATGGATTCCAGGGCTGTAACTAAAGCCTGGAAAAACAGCACACTCACCCCAATGAGAAAGCTAATCATGGAATACTTTTTGTCTCTTTGCAATGTGATAATGTACAACAATATGCATTGACATTAAGACAGAAAATATAAAGCAGTCACAACAACAACAAAAAGAAAATTTAAAAAAAAACCAAAAAAACCCCAACAAAAACACACCCAAAACCCCCACGCTGCAGTTTTAACACAGGTTGACTTCTCAATTCCCAACTTTAAATGCTTGTCAAAAGATTACAATACTTATCACTAATTGATATCTCCACTAATTACCTAAAATATGTTAAACCAGATTGTTTTGCCTGGGTTACAGATTAATGTCATCCCTGAGGGATTCATAACCCCTCTTAGAAGGAAAGGAAGAAGTTGTAGCTCTTTAGGCACTAAGTAATTACCCAAAACTACAGCTGGCTGAGCAACAGGTTGATTGAAAGATTGCTACATCAATAAAACCTGGGTTTTGTTATTAAAATATTAAATCTCTGGGAAGAAAAAAACCTGCAAGCTCATCTCTTCATACTTATTAACTGGGACAATTAGCTTCTACATTAAGTAATCAAAAAATGATTGAATAGACTATTATATTTTTTATAATCTGAAATGCATTTTTGGTATCCTTCCATCACAGGAATGAATAATTGCTCAAGAGTCCCCATGATCTACAGTCACCTTCAACCTTTCATGCACCTCCATCTTATCAGACTAAGTTTCATATCTGAGCTGTCACAACTTAGGGACAAGTATCACCTTTAGGGTCTTTTTCATGACTAACTGCAACTATTCAAATCCAGGAACTTAAGCACATACAGAGCCTCAGCAGACTACGGCCTATGTATCAAACTCTTCGACCAACAGATCTATAGAAATATTTAAGTAAATTAATATAATTTTTCCAGAATGCATTCCATAATGAAGAAATACCTGTTAAAGATTTTGGAAAGTAAGTAAACCTTACAACAGTTTAATAGGACTACTGGCCTGAGAATGCAGATAATTTCAATGTGTAAGTTCAGGTGAATTGGGAAGATGTCTCAGCGGGACAGACCCAGTATTTGTGCACATTACGTGGTGCAATTCATGTTACACCACTTTTACCTTCAGTAACTGATTTGAGGCCAAATATTCTTATAATAAAGATAAATGTATTGGAAATACCAGTACTGTTTCTTTCAGTATAAGACAGCAGCAATGTGAGTAATTATCAAGATGATTCCAGTTTGAATACTCAGGAAGCAATCTTTTTTTCCCTACAAAAATCTACAGTCACCATAAATTCTTTAATTCAACTATTAATTCTTAAGGGTCCACCAACAAGCTACCAGTATTTTTCACAAAGCTGTAACACTTGTGAAATAGAAGAGAGAGATGAAATTTCTCCAGTCTCGTGACAAGCTCCAGTCTTTCCCATTCTATTCCATAAAACTGAGAAATGACATCTTTCTTTTAATAGATCTTTACAATGATAAACATTCACAGGGCAATTTGCTGCAAATAGGATGCCTGCATTTTGTTTGAAAATTGAATTGACTCTGAGGCATTTCCTCTTGGCACTAGTAGGGTTTATGAGATTTAAATAATATAAAGCAGTCTTGTGCAACATATTGAAGTCAAATCTGAGCATTGTCTCAGTGTATCACTGATATTAAGAAGTCTAAATAAAAAACTTAGTATATTTAGAGTTAGAGAGACTGAATTACATATATTTGTACGCTTGCTGAATGTGTCAACAACAAGCAATAGGTCCCAGCAGTATGTACAATCTACCTTTAGACAACCTGAGTTAACAGAAGCAGACACTGAGAAAACCTTTACCTGAAGAGTCAATGACTGGCTTGATATTTTAGAAAAACTCATGGATGCTTTTCCTTATGGATTATGTTTGAATAAACTTCTTCATCAAATTATAAAGAAATTTTCACTTCTATCATGACCACTGTTATATTTTCCAAGTAAAGTGCATTTTTTGTACTGGAATATACGCCATTTGTATTACCTTTCATGCTAACAAAATTTTATAATGACATAAACTTCTGTAAAGTCTGCCCACATTACTAAGTTTTCCAAAATAAGCATCAAAGAATGGTTAAGGCTTGAGAAGTATTTTGAGATAAAAGCCTGCCTTAAGGTTTCCTGGTCTTAAAATGCTGCTGGAGATTGGGCCAGCTGGGCAAGCAGGTCTCCTGAGGCTGCAGACAGCTCCCAGGGAGTGGGCATCCTACCCTGGCAGAGATACCTGCAGGGTACACCCAGCCCAAAGACAAGGAACACTCATTTTTGGAAAGCTGAGTAAAAAGCACTAGTATCTGTTCACATCAGGAGATGAAATCCTAAAGAAGCTACAAAGTTTCCTTGTAATTTTGAATTTTTCAAGGTCAATGATTCTAAAACTATACTTTTCTAGCGGAACCTGCTTTAGACAAATCTGTTGGCGAGTTCTGAGACTAAGCGGACCCAACTCCACCTAGACTTCCCAGAGAAATTTAGAAAGTACAATTGTCTCACTGAATCCTCACGACTCAACACAACCTGATTATACAAACCATTGTAATTGATCATAGAGCTCCTATTTAGACACTGCATTGACAATGTTTAGATATTGTATTAGCAATAAATCTGAACACAATCATCTACATGATCACTGTGTCCCACTGTGTCCCACATATACTGCTGAGCACCTTCTCTCAACCATTCTGCCACATTAAAACTGGTGCAGAGAGCAGGGTAATCCCTTCAGGCATATAAGGCAGCAGTTTAGCCATTCCCTTTGGAAGGAAATACATATATTCAAACAAACTAGAAATGGACATCTCAAAGAATTTTTACAAGCCAACAACTGCAAACCCACACAGAAGGGGAGTGATTGGGCCCAACAAGATGGTATTGGAAAGGTAAAATAGCACTGTGAGGGAATGCAAGCGATCAGTAAAAAACAGAAAAGGAAAGGATGTAATATGTAAAGTGCTTGCAACATGTTTGGCTGCAGCCCAAGTGCCAGGGACTTCAGGAAGAAAAAAGCCTGTTGCAATTTGCTTAAGTCCCATTGTTAATGGACTGTTCTGCACACCCCTGTTTCCCTGAATTAATGGTTTTGTCCCGAAAGTGGTTTCCACCCGCCTAGTAGCACCTAACCTGACCCCTTTTTCCTGAATGTTCCAAGTCAATCCTTCCCTTGGGCCAACTCCTGTCTAAATCCATCCCGGGGATTCCCCTAATCCTGGACACCCCACTGGCCCAAGTGACTTGTTCTCCTCCCACTGTTTTCCTATTGGTTCCTGAAGCATGAAACTCTTCCTTGTTCTCCTCCCACATCCTCTCCCTATTGGTTAGAATTCGGTACCCGCTCCTGGGACCTCCCCCTTTATAAGCTGCTACAGACTGTATTCTGGGTCTTTTCTGTCACTGACTGTTCAGAAGAATAAACAGAAGACCTCTCTCTCACTCCTCGTCCCCAGCCTGTGCCGATCTAAAGACCTCTGCGCCGTAGAACAAGAAGCTCCATGCTGTGTCTCTCATTGCCCACTCAGGAGACGTCTCCCACTCTCGGTGCCATGCCATGGTGGCTGAGCTAGCTAAAAGGCCAAGATAGAAATCAAGCAAAATATGACTGAGCAGTCAATAGTCAATTCAAGGACAGAATAAGGAAGTTAGAAGGAAAAACAGAAGCTACAATAGCATGATCAGAACTTTTAAAATTCATAGTCTCACCTGGGACAGAGGCATTTGGAATGACCCTGAGGACATGGAAAGAATCAGAACAGGAAGAACAGAAACTAGTCAGACCTATAAGCCAAACAAAGACCACCAAAATTATGGGTGATGGAGTAAATCAAATACATTGGAAATCCATCTCATATACACCTGGGAAGCTTGCAAAACTATGAGAAAAACAGAGCAGAAATCAGGGGAACACTGAGGCAGAATACACCTGCTGAGTAAGCCTGAGTGGGGGATAGAATCCCACTGTCCCCAGAGGACTACTCTGGTCTAAGAGCATTTCTAATTGGACTAGAGGGTAAAAAATCAATAACGTGTTTAGAGCTGCACACCAGGAAGGAAGAACAGGCCGATGAGATTGAGGGAAGCCTAATACTTTAGCGGCAAAAGGCCAAAATTAAATTACAGAAACTGTTACTAAAGCAGCTTCCATGCAACTAATAGACCAACGCAGCCCAGAGAATTTTCCCACAGTCCTGATGGGAAACCTGGGATATCCCAGGCCCTTGACAAAAGGGCCCCATCTGTCTTCAAACACAGGAGGAGCAAATAGAGCAAACTCTTGCCTATAGCTTACTCAGGCTGTCTCCAGCTGTCACCTGGGGGAGAATCAGAACATAGCCTGTACACACAGGTTAGAGAAGGGGGAGAGCAAGTGCAGGGGGGAAATGGACCACTGAATAACAGAACCAAGAAGATTCCAACACAAGCCATTTATTGTTTTTGTTACATGTCAGATATAGATTACAGGTCTACTGTTCACGTGGGCACACATCTCTGGGTTGGCCAAGCTGCTTCTTCATGAGGCAGTCACACATCCTTCAGGACATCCAATTGGTCAAGCATCCATCCTCATGTTGTGCTTCCCCTATCTAGGGTTTACATTTTTTGCAGACAGTTTTCAGGCTCCCTTGTTATTTTTGATCCTGTTGTTTTCTCAGTAACCTTGATGAATTCCTGAGAGCTCTAACAACAAAACTGCAGGTAGTTTCGTAAGATTACTCACAACCAGTTTGGCTGGTGCATCAGAATGGCCTTTTATACAGATACCTTGCTACAAACAAGTCTTTTAATCTAGAAATGCTGAAGTTGTCTAGGCCATAAGACTGGCAACACCAGCCCTTACCCCAGCTGGATTCAGGCTACCTACTAGAAGACCTGTGTTCAGTGAAGAATAAAATCATTTGTGGAGAGAATGATGGGTACTAGGTATTCCTGAGACTTAATGCATGACTAAGTATGAACTTGTGGTGTCTGAATGGTAGACTCAGCACAAAAGGCCCCACCTGGGGTGCAGCTGCCCAACCCTCAGCATTGCCATTCACCACTGCAAACGAAACAGTCAAAGGTAAAAAAACCATGACAGCGACTGGAACAGGCTCCCCATGCAACCTAAGTTACAAACAGAACAGGACTCAGCACAGAGAAAAAAACAGCCATGTTATCTACTTACCTCTAAGGCCCCAAAGACACAGCCCTCCTCTCCTGATTGACCCAGGAGCTAAGACAGCTCTCATGTCAGACAACTGCCTTAGGCCTGACCCATAATTGGGGAAATGTAACAACAGCAGACATAGGGAATAATCCCATTTAAATATCATACTGTTAAAACTATAAGCCTGTTTCCAGGGAAAAGCAGCCCATAACAGTGGACCTTGCAAATACAGGCCGGGCACCCATGATATTACCATAGCAAGGAGGATGCAGGGCCTGCAAGGTCCTGGATTGTTCAGGATCAGTGCATCACATTAGCTCTAGGTGGGTTTATCCCACCCACTGCCCTGACAGGGTCACTTAAACTTCCCACAAACACTGTAACACAGCTGATCATTGCTGCAGAGATGGCCACTCTGCCCCGCCAACACACTGTGTCTATACCAGCCTGTTACTCTGACTGTTTAAAAAACAACTCTTCTGTTTACCTAAGATATCACTTTAAGCTTAAGGATCCCTTTAGCTCCTAGGCTGCCAGCCCTGGGAATCATAAGACATGCCAACCTGGCTAGAGCCAAATGAGGATTTCTTAAAGGGAACGGCAGACATGGCTATCTTAATTTATTTGAAGCTGTTTATCCTGGGAATTTTATCTTTTCCACTGTTTTCTTTCCCGCTAGTTTCTCACTTAATATTTACTGGCTATCAGGCATGTCAATATCAAATGGGAACTCAAGTTACATCTGCTACTTGCTATAAAAGAGCAATCCACACTCTCGTATATTCACATAGAGTACTAGCAGGATCATTTTTGAAACAAAGCTTCACATGTTATTCATTATTCAAATCAAATATTATTCTCAATTATATTAATACAGATTTTACCATATGGATTTCAAAGTACATTTTATATGAAATAAAGCTTAAAAATCTTGGTAACTCCAATTACGAGTCTCAGATGTAAGATAAAACTTAAAAGCAAATTGCATTATATAAATATTTTATTTAAGGGCAGACTGGTGCAATTCTGGAAAAAAAAATACCATCAACATTCCACTCTTGCTCAGAGTTCATACCATTTAGTTGCAAAGACTTCACTGCACTGGAATAACCACAAGATATTTGACTGATTCCACTGATCCTCTTTATATTCCTATGTTTTTTTATTTTTATTATAACTCTGAGAAAATTACACTCTAGTGTCCACTCCTCCCTTCCTTCAGTTGCTGGATCTTAAGCCTCTAGCACAATCTGAGATACCAAAGGACATCTCATCTGTCCTGAAGCTGCCAGTGCAGCAGCATACAAATCTACAGATTTCCATGTCTTACCTGCAATCCTTTCACAGATGTCTTAGATCTGAGTGAAATTCAGCTTCAGTTTAAGATACCTAGATTTTGATGTCTACTGAAAATGAAAGGATTTGATTCAGTTAACAAAATATAGTGATTTACTAGTACCCAAGATGTTGGACAGCTCATCTAGTCTCCAGCCACCACTCTGGAAGGGGACCAGTCTCCCACAGGCCCTGTGTCATACCTGTACCTGATCTGATGATGTCTCTGAGACCAGGTGACATCAAAAATGGCACTGGATCATATTCAGATAAATGAACCAATCCCACTTTAGATATCTTACCAACAGAGATAACAAAGCCAGGAAAATAGCCCAGCCCACTGAAGTGGACATTCAGCTAAATTTCTCCCCATTCCACAGATGACATTAACTATACCTCCATCACCCGTAATGAAAGCACAGAGCTCGTTTCACATGTAAACACAGGTATCTTTAAAGAACGAAGTGCCCTACATAGAGCAAGAAGATTAATCATCCCAAACAAGTCACTGTGCAAGGCAGAATGTGAATGTGTCAATGTGTCATCCTTACTTTGCAGATTGTCCCACCACCTAAAAGTGTTATGCCAGGAAGGTATAAACATGCCTTGTGACATATAAAATTAAACGGTTTGCCAGTTCAAATCTGAGAGAACAATGATAAAGGAGTACAGCTACCCCAGCTAGAGACAGGCAGAGCCTGGACAGCCCATACTGTGTAGGTGGACATTGCCTGGCAACTAATTCAGCAGGGAATGACCACTTGAAATGTACTATAATGGAGGAGTTTACAGCAATTGCATCTAGTGGCATGGCTCACAGTTTAATGAAAACATTGGTCTGTTAGTTACCTCTGAGATGTCAATTATTAAAAACATTTTAACAATTAAGAGTTTCTTTCCAATTTGTTTTAATCATTTACTGATTCATAAAATATCACCTTTTTGGTGGCATATATCTATTTGAGAAGGAAGATGTCTTCCTGGTGTTACTATTTAAGCCTGATTTCTACTCAGAGTTTCAAAATTATCTTATCTAGAAAGTCCTCATAATCAAGCTGAAGCTTTTGATTAGTAACATTTACTTTGGGATATTAATACCCATAGACAAATTCCCACTCAGCTTCCTAACATTTCAACTAATCTTCAAATATATTCCACAGCAGCTCCTCTAAGCACTCTTCTGTATATAGCAGCAGTGTATCCCTGACAGCATGATGATTTCAGTTCATTTTTCATTCTCAAAGAACATTAGAGAATAACATCTTTGTTGTATATGAGATAACTTTGGACGGCACCTCAGCTCAAATCCTTAGATGGGAACCATTAAATTCAGAAATTCCTTATCTCCTTCTGGGACTAGAAACTCTAGCTATATTCAGCATTAAGATGAAGTCTTCCCTGTTAAGTCTATTTCCTTCCAGTGC
This sequence comes from Illadopsis cleaveri, assembly GCA_013399915.1. Taxonomy (NCBI): domain Eukaryota; kingdom Metazoa; phylum Chordata; class Aves; order Passeriformes; family Timaliidae; genus Illadopsis; species Illadopsis cleaveri. The sequence continues at coordinate 169,156 of VXBB01001195.1, forward strand.
TCTGAATTATGTTTCATATGCCAAGAAAAAGCAGTTTTAATAAAGTCTTCACAGCCTTTGTAATAGAGGAGGCAAAAACATACATTTCCCTGTTCAGCTCACAGAGAAAAGAACCTTGCTTTACCTTTGCACTACAAAGAAACACCACACCATTTTCTTCTAAAGAAAAACATTCCTCTGGCAGTAGAGTATTCTCCAGGCCAACTTAACGCCTCAGAATAGCTGCATTACCATTCCTTGGTCTCCTAAATACTCAAAATTCATGAAATTTTAATAGGATTGTGGTAGCACAGAATTTGAGGTATCTTCTTGCACTGCTTTCACTGTTCTAGAAAGAGAGAAGCCAATCATTCCAGACACAAGCAACAGATACAGGGGACAGTCAGACTTCAAGCAGATTGGGAAATATCCCAGCCAGCCAACTGTCACACAGAACATTTAGACAGGTGGGAAATACCTCTTCATGTATTTTTAAACCATCAGTCATGACGCAATGTACTGTATTTTTTTTCTAGTCCATTACCTTGACTTAAAATTTATTATCACAGGTCTGTTTTAATATACTCAAAGACAGATTGGCCGATCTATGCAAGACTTATAAAATATGCTTGCCCTTAATTTTAATCAATACTTAATTTTAGCAATGCACTGCAAGTGAAATATCTTTTTCTCCTCATCCCTTCCCCAAGAAACTGGCAAGTTCATAGTGCTACAGGAAAGAAACCCAAATATATTTAATGTTCAAAATTAAACTTTTTAAAAATCTCTTTTCTCATAATAATAAAAAGTTGTTCGTTGACTAAAGAATCAACACTCCTTGGTAAAATTTATTTCAATTTAACTTTTTTTTTCTTTTTTTTTTTTTTGTCTTCTCAGAGAAACAGAGATTGTCCAGAGCTTTTACAGCAGCCTATTCAAATTACTTGACCATTTTTAAGACTTGAAGTTCTGTGTTTCAGGTACTGGTATAAAGAAGATTTTATTCAAAGCTTCAGTTCTCAGTCTACTCAGAGTAGCCCAGCAATTCACTTCAAATCACAAAACCTCTTTGGAGTGTGACTTTGTGTCCGAAGTGACGACAGCAATTGATAACTACACAGAGAAGGATGTATGGACACCACATGCATCTGTAGCCAGGACAAAGCCACCGGAGCAGCTGCTGAGCTCTTAGAGCACTTTTTTGGTTTTTTCCTGACATATAGCACAGTTATCCAAGAAGTGCATACCACTCACTAAACATTCTGGGACTGGTTTGAGTACAGTTGCCAGTATTCTAGTCATTTCCGACAGATATAAATTGAGTACTCGTGCCAAGTTTAGTCTTCCAGATGCTATACAAATCTGGACATAAATAATATTACCAAGCCATAGACAGTATACAGCATTATACAATTAGATCTGTAGAAACACAACCTCAGAAAGGATGTATTTTTCCAATTTTGTTGTTTAAAACTATTTTAAAACCATATGTAACAAACTTTATTATGTAAACATAAAGTGGATATCATTTTTCAGAAACCATAAAATACTACAAGATACCAAACATTGCATTCCATTTAACTCTTTTTAAATCACCTGATCAAACCAAAAATGGATAGAAGGTATGTTCAAAACTGAACAGTAACCTATTTTCAACACATAAGTGACTCATTGTAGTCAAAAATAATATGCATGGACAAATCTGTGGCCATCAGCAGCATTATGTTTTAGAAAGATTAGCAGAAGTTTCTGAAAAGCAAAGCTTTCCTATCACCATTATCCATTACCCATTAAAAGCATCCAGAACAAGGCACAGATGCATCCTGCCTAAGGAAATTATAACCTAAAATATTGCTAAAGTAAAACCATATTTGAGTGTGTGCATGTAAATGAAGAAAGCAGAAAATTAGGAAACTTGGACAGAGATTGTACGTGCTTTGCTTTTTAAACCACTCTTGAATTGCAGGAGTTCTGAATCATTTATTAAATAACACAGAATAACAGAGGTTTCAATGGGGGTGTCGCAAACATGACACCTTAGGGAAATAGGGTAGAAAGAATCACCTGAAATGCACTTAAAAGCAAAGCCGAAAAATGTCATAACTGTAGTATGAAAGTAGTTTTGTTGGGAATGGAGAGGGAAACCATGTGGTGAGTATGAGGAACATAGTATCATGATGTGGAGCTGTGGAAACCTGACAGCAGAAGAAAACAATTCAAAAGCATTGGACATTATCAACATCTTAATATACACCAACTAACTAAATATGATAGGGTCAACAAGCTTCCTCTGGCCTCAAGACCAGCTGTCACATATAACTCACATTCGTTTGCCTAAACTAACTAGGGCAAAAATGTCAAGTTTTTGCTCAACTCTGGACCATGCCCAGGCTCTCTCTGGGAGAATTCCAGTTGGACTGCCCCAAAATCATATCAGAAAATACCCCACAAACTTAACAATGTGAGCAAAAGTGCCTGTCCTTGTGCCTTAGTACTATCCCATTTCATTTAACACTATGGATACAGCTTTTGTGTATTAAAGGAAGAAAGGGCAGAGGATTACAAAACATACATTCTTTGATTCCCTCACCACTTTTTCATATCCTACACAGGCTCCCTAGCAGAGGACCATTCCAGTTCTCTTTCAAGTGATAAGTTTGTAGATCCTTCCATCCAAACTTCACATCTCTGCCAGTACAACAGGCAGTACAACAAACCTGATCCAGTGCACAGTGGTGGCCATTACATGTTATGTCTTCAGCCTCTTCCACAAAATCTCAAAAGTACATTCAAACTATGTGAATTCAGTCAGGCATTAGACCTTGTGTTAATATTTATGTACAAGTACAGGGTAATAAACCCATCTCTACGTTCAGTATCAATGAGGGACTTTTGAATACAAAATGATCGGGACCGTTTCACAACCCACAATGACAGTGTAAATATGGATATACAGAGGAAGCTTTCAGGTGTGTTCCAGCGTTTGACTGTTCCTAGTGAAATGACCAACTGAACTCCATGCTTCTCAGAAATTACCATACACTGAAAGAATAGCAGTTTGGAAGACACTACTCAGCTTTCTAAACAGATGCAGTCTCGACTTACATTGATCATCAACTTGCTTAGTCAGTTCCAGCTGAGAGAAGGAACAGTATCATTTTTCCAACCTGAAATCATTTTTTCCACCAATCTTATAATCTTATATAAAAACATATAAAGCACTCAGCAATGGAGTCAGCCAGCTTGATTTATTTGTTGCTAGGTATGCAGTACTTACAGAAAATGGAAGTCAAACCTTGGTTTTCATTAAATGCCCCGTAGAGTTAATTACTTCCACAGGTGACTATAGTACATAATTATTCTATTTTATGGGTTTTTAATGCACTCCTTAATTTTACAACTGTCTGGGGTTTTTTGTTGTTGTTGTTGTTTTTTTGGTTTTTTGTTTTTTGGGGGTTTTTTTTGAAAGGGTAAAAAGATACAACCAATTAATTTTCCACAATACCTCAGTAAAGCCTGTCTTCAACCACTGGAATAACCTCCCAGGCACACAGTGAATCCCCATCACTGGATGTTTTCAGTACAGGATTGGTCACAGTGCTAGGTAATCTCATACAGGCTCTCTTTCCCACAGAAAGTTAAACCAGATAATCTCTCAAGGTGTCTTCCACCTTGGGCTGCTCTATGACCCTCTCACACCCCTTTAGAATAAATTAAAGCTGTTTTTTCATAAATCATTGCAAGTCAGTCATGATGTATTAACTGCATTTTGTCCTTTCCTTGTTCTTTAAAGTAAAAGGACTAAACACACCAACTGCTTCCCATAAAATTAACATATTTTCATTTTTCATCCTTGCCAAGTAAAATATTCTGGCATTATAATTATTTACTGTTAGCAGTTAGTTGCATAAACACAGTTGGTCCTATAGTACTTCATCCTGCTCTAAATACCACATTGAAGGACAGGCTCCTGTCCAAAACACCTTACCCATTAAGCTAGTTACCCAAATCTAGGTGCATTTTACTGCATCACATTTATAATCTGGAGCTTCATACAGATCAGGACAGCTGTGCCTAATCCGAAATGACACAAATAAGGAAATTCTGCCCTCATGCAACTTCCTTTTCATGACAATCAATGGTGTCAACTCTGGTCATACTGCTAGTTCAGAAGCAAACTACTTCTCCAGTTGTTTTCAGCATAATCAGTTTTAAAACCACACCTAAGTTATGCTACTTCCTCTGTCACTATTAATTTTCTTTGCAGCCTAGTATGAAGAATCTTATCAAAGGCTTTGTGAAAATCCTAGAACATTATGTCTGACAGGCAACCTTTCTGTATTTTACCGACTTTTTTTTTCAAAGAATTCCGACAGACCAAAAAAACCACCACCCTTCCTTAGAGAAATTCTGATACTTTTCCCCCATCACACTACACAAACATGCTACTCAATCTTTAATTATAATCTTCACCTTACCCAAAATTCTCAAGAAAACTCCTAGACTGTAACTCACTATCTCCTACCTTCTCGCATAAGGACAGTATCACAGTACTGACACTACAGTCTTCCTTAAAAATTACTGGTTGGAAATACAGTGTGCTCTATCAGTTTTCCATTTTCATAAGTGGTTTGATTCAGGGTATTTAAAATGTGCATAATGGTCTAAATATACATAACACTTCATAGATACGTAGTGACAGGTCAAGTCTGTCCTGTGAAATTTATAACCTACTAAATAAGGCTATTTAGAGAAACATTATCCAGATCTAATTCATTTCTGCTTTATTTCATATGGATATTTCTACAGAGAGAAATAATATTTGATTCAGTCAGATGTTTTATGAAATAATAATTTTGATTCTCAGTTTAGAGAAATACAAATTGAAAGTGAAACAAGTAATATACAACTAGAAAGCTGTATTACACGTATGCATATGTGTATAACTAGAGTGTGTGCATATACACACACCCATATATAATTATACCATCAATACAAGCTTCCATAAAAAGAAAGACCGACAATTACTTTCTGAAAGATTAGGGACTTAAAACAAAAAGAAAAGCATATATACTAATAGCCAATCTTGAACTACTGTGTTGCAAATGAGATCATCCACATCAAATACACTCTCAAAGCTATTTGTTCAATACAATATCATGGTAGTTCTCACAAGTGCAATTTAAATATCAGGCTTAAAACTGGGATTGATTCTTCAGAAAACATGACGCTCATGCTCAGACCTTATTTTCACAAATGCTTGATGAGCTAAGTGACATGTTATACTTAGAGGTAGCATTCCAGCATTTTTTTGGTTGCTTGCTTGCTTTTTTGCTTCACTGGCATCTCTCTGGCCTACTGACATAAAAGAAAGTGGCTTGGAGCAGAGGCAAAATGCCTCTGCAGGTCCTGGCAGATTAGGAAATAGTGGTCTTCCCTAGCAGTCATTCTTGGAAATGCTAGCTGGGGAAAAATGAGCTGAAGCAGCACAGAAGAGAAACGAGCCGGTAGTTTTACCTCCAAGCAAAATAATGCATGTGTGACTCCTGGGGAGGAACTATTTAGGAGCAAAGAGCTACAATATCTGCATAGTTTTATGCCAAGATGCCACTGCTCTCTGGAAGCAGACTCCACTTTTTTGCTGGTCACAGACTGCTGAACTACACTAGCCCAGTTTATACCATCTGCTGTGCTACCTTTATACAGAACTGATTTGCTGTGGGGTTTTTGGGAGCTGTTTGGCCAACTATTGTTTCTCCATTTTTTATGTTTCTTTGTATCCTCATACTATTTCCAGAAAAAAAAAAAAATGGGGAAAAATTAAAATAAAAAATAAAATAATTGGCTTGCTCAAGAAACATTCAGCATAGGAAAATCAGCAATAGTTAACCACGTGGAGAACACACACAGACAGACACCAACTGCTCAAGCAGTATAGAAATGAATGTCTGCATGAGCTGGTAAAGTTCTAGCGATGGAGTTACGAATAAGAAGGGAAACCTTCTCTGGCACTGAAAAGCAAGTGAAAAAGACAGAAGTATTATCTATTTTATCTATTTGGGTTACTACTAATTTTCATGAGTCATCACTACTCGCAAAATTTTCAAACCAGTGTGTTTGTTGAATACAGTAGTTGCATTTGGGTAGAAAAATAATTTAAAATTAATAATTCATCTATGTTAGACCAATACTATAGTTTTTCTTCTCCTGTATACTGGAATTTTGTGTTTTAAAACATATGAATGATGATACCTTAGAAGAATACAGTATCAAAACCAACTAATTCACAGGTATATTTTTGTCCTTACAAAGTAAATTTAGATTTACTAGCAATGTGTTTCAGAAATGGTGCTACTCACTGCTTTTTTGCTATAAACCAAGTCACACTTTTAGATTAAGTTGGAATTAAAGGAAACACTATTAAGTACATTTCTGACTAGCACAAAGGGAGAATAAAGATAATAACCGATAACATCAAGAAACCCAGAGCTAATGAGTTTCTCTTTTCTTGCAGGCTTTGTTAAAAAAAATACATATATGATTAATAAAGCAAGGTAGTCTTAAAACATGAAAAATCTTGGAATAGTTTTAGGTTAAATACCACTTAGATCAAACAGTTTTTAGTTCTCAGACTGGTTGAACATAACAGAATTTATACTAATTTCATAGATCAAGGACACAGCGCAAAGCTCAAGCAAACAATCCTGACTAAAACAGTACTTGCTTCACACAAAGCAGATCATTTGCTGTGGCATGGTCCAGGAACTGTGTATCAGTTGTAATTCTGGTTAGGATAAACATCCTTGTACTTCTTCAGCTGTCAGGAGGGCCTCTGCAGTCGGGGCCAAACAGATCCAACCGCTTTGTGGCAGCTAGCAACAAAGCAAGAGGAAAGATGAGAGGAGGAAGGCAAAGAAACAGTGGCAGAAGTATTTGGGGAAGAAAAACGATGATGAGACACCACTGTAAGTGACTTGGAAAACTGGCTGAGATAATGCTAATACTGCTAGTAAGTATATTTGAAAAATCAAGATTTTTGAAGGTTTCAAAAGACTGAAAAGGCTAAAATACTACCAAGATTCAACAGAAGAAAAGAAAATAATAACAAATTAAACAAAATCATAAATTATTAGTAGAAATTAATAAAGTATCTCTAAACATTAGAAAGGTACCAAATAATTGCTAACTCAAACTCAAACTTACTACAAATCATGGCATATCTGTTTTTGCAACAAACAAATTTCTAAAGACCCCTGAAAACACTTCAGCTTTTTAAACCAATTTCTGCTGAACATAAAAATCCTTCTTACACCAGTACACTAGAAGGGTTATGGTATGTCATGCTTTCAATGGGATGTCTGGGAAAATGTTAGGAAATTACATTCCTTCTATTAAAACGGCAGATAATTTTTTCAGTTGATAAAATCCAAGGAACAGTTTAACAAAACCAAGCTTAAAACAATTCATCAAAAATGAGACAAACCCCCTAAGAAGAGATAGAAATTAATTTTGTTTAACTGTGTAACAGTTCTGTCAATAATATACTCATATTTTAGGAAGAAACTGCATGCACATCCAGAATTTTCAGGTGGCTCATCAAGCTTCAGTACCATCTTTAAATTTGAAAGAGGACTGTACATTAGGAAAATAAAATTTAAAGATTAATACTTTCAAATTCTATCCTTTTTTCTTAATTCCTTATAATTTAACCTCAGAATTGTAACTTTTCACTGTTTTGGTGGACTTAAAGAGATTATTTATTGGGAACTTTTCAGGGTGAAGATCAAACAGAGCTTTACTAGTACAGTTTTTAAAACACGAAACAGACATTTGACTTATTCAAAATGCAATTATCTTTTAGACTACCAAGAATCTACCAGCTTAATTAAAGCTCAGGTTAAGGAGCCCATCTTTATTAGTGTCATTGAGATAATTGCATTTGACTTTCTTTCCTCCCTGTAAGAACTGTCAGTAGCAATTTTACTATCTGACCTAAATGTGTAAGTGATAAGCAAAACCTGTTAGAGGCAGTAATGCTTTATTTGGTCTGAGGACTCGCAGCAGTCAACAAGTAAGGAACACCCTCTTTAGAGTGCACACAGTGGCGCACAGGTCTCCTGGAATTTAATCCCCAGGATGGTGTCCCAGAAAAGCATGACAATTTAAATCATCTCATTTCACTCACTTTGCTTTTGTGATACTTACAAAGTCCCAAACTCAGCACCCAACATTTATGCACACTCTAGTTAAAACAAAACAACTTCACAGTACTGCAATAGCAGAATTTTATTAGAAGGTATCCCATTTTTATTTGCTTATTCTTTGAGCAAATATGTTGTCTGTAAATCTTCCATACTTCCACATTATTCCAAAAGGTTAATGTTCTGCTTGTGTTTTGCTTACTGCTTATTCTTGGTTCCACAACAACAGTGAATCAATGTAATACTGTATGTAGCCTTGCTCCCAAGGTAAGAGAAAGCAGTATTTACCCAACCATGGTAACCAGACAGCCTTTAGCTGATATAAACACGCTGATGAAAACTTTTTCTTACTTAAACAAAACGCAAGTCACTCACAGGTTCCATTTCAAGGTAAGATACTGTATAAAAAAAGAGAACTACAAAAAATATGGTAACACAACCAACAAAGCTACTGAAGATTAGAAAAAATTACAATGCAAGAAATCAAGTGCTGACAAAATAATACATTTCAAAGGAGGCTGCTAGCTGAATCCAGACTACTGGACCGAAATGGACAAGCTGTGGTTGACCACCAATGCTGCTCTATCACTGTCCTCCTCANCAGGGATGTTTTTTTTTAAATTGTATTCCTGATTCTCTCCCTTGTTGCCCCATTGGAGGTGCCAGGCATGGATGTTGGTTCATCACACAGTGACTCTGCCACTTCTTTCTCTTCAGGGAAGGACTTCTCCCACACTTCCCCTGTTCCAGCATGGGGTCCCNGCAAATGTCTCCTAGGTTGAGATAAGGGAAGGCAGGGATCCACTCACTATTTACTGACACCAGCAAAAGAGACTTGAGTTGGGGAAATTAACTGAATTTATTACCAATTAAATAAGAGAAAGAAAATGAGAAATAAAACCAAACCTTAAAATCATCTTCCGCCTTCTACCCCTCCCTTCCTCCCAGTCTTAATTTTTGTTGAGGAATGCTTTCAATGTTGGTATCTCATTGAGCAGCTGCAGTGGGAGCCGCAGGTTGAGCTCTGGGAGGCCAAAGCAAAAGGCCGGGAATCGCTGACCCTTTGCACAACAAAGGGCCTGGGGACCTGTGGCCTGGCCAGGGGACAGGACACTCAGAGACACGGCAGGAGCTGAGGGCTCCAGACTTTCCTGTGCTTAGACTGTGTGGGTGTAAAAGCCCAGGGGGTCTTCTGTTTGCAGTTCCTCCTCAGAGGCACCAGCTCAAGCTGGTTTTCTCTTATTTAGTTACTGCACCAAGACCAGTTCATCTGAGACTCTGTTGGGGCAAACCTGGGTTTGAGCCACCTCAGAAGCCTGGTGTGACTGTGTGAGTGTGGGGCTGTAGCTGCCAAGGCACCTCAGTCCCAGCTCAGGTGTGTGAGTGTGACTGACAGAGTGGCTCCTGGAGGGACAGGCAGGGATGTTTTTTTTTAAATTGTATTCCTGATTCTCTCCCTTGTTGCCCCATTGGAGGTGCCAGGCATGGATGTTGGTTCATCACACAGTGACTCTGCCACTTCTTTCTCTTCAGGGAAGGACTTCTCCCACACTTCCCCTGTTCCAGCATGGGGTCCCTCCCATGAGAGACAGTCCTCCACATGTGGGTACACTAAAAATAGAATAAAATCAGAAGAGGGGCAGAAGCAGCTTGCTATTTAAGAAAAAAATGCCTAGAAGAAGATGACAGTGTTGTTGTAAGAGGTACATTAAGAAAATTGGATTATTTTGCAAAACAGCAGTGCAGTCTAGACCCTGTTGTGAGGGCAGGAAGGCCTTCCTATACAGGCCAGGATGCACAGGTTATTGGTTGGTACACTTACAGAGAAAATCAAGAAGAACTTCTAAATACATTAACTGAGAGAAAGAATGGAGAAATCATAGCTTCAGCATTTAACTGGAAAAGACCAAAGGTTACCAAAGTAAACCTACGGGACATGGCACTGGAAAGCACACTCATGGATATCTGCACAGGGAAGAGATCAACTGAACTGAAACTTTAAATGAGCAGATAATATGAACAGTGACTTGGATAGGAGGCATCTCCACAACAGAATCCAAGGCTCGATGATGGCATTTACGGGCAACTGTGTTTTGCAGTGATCAGTTTCCTGATGAATAACAAATAGGAAAAACTTTAATATGTACTACCACCATATCCTGACATAGCATCTCCCACCTACTTCCTATAGCTCATAATCCACGTGAGACAATGGCATCACATGACATAGGACAACTCACAAAAGGGAAAGCAAAGGAATTATGAAAAACAACAATAAAAAGAAAGGAAATATTAAGAACTTCCGGATGCATGATCCTCACTACAGGATGCAAAAGACTGAGTGACTTATTACACACATGTACATAAAAAGTAAGGAGTAGACATTATGACTTTCCCCCCCTCCCCTCCCATCCACTATGTAGCTTAAGCAATAGGCTTCCATACATACAGTTCCTGGGAAGAAAGCATTAGAGGGCTTTTGTACTCAACAGGACCATTGAGTGAGGAACCATGGAATGGATGGCACCCAGAAAAGATGGTCAGTAGGCATGGGATATTCAACCACTTCAAATAGAGCAATACCAACAACCGAAGAAATTATTTATTTCCGCCTCTAAAGAAAACTTTTTTTCTTTACTAGCAGTAATTATTCCTCAAGCACATCTTCCTAGATTTTCTCAAAAAGGCATGTGCTGCATCATCCCTCAGTCTGATATTCCTGCAATTTACTAACACCACAGGGTTACTTCTGAAGTACCACATAGAAACAACAGACTTCAACATGAGTTATACCTCAATTCAGGCACATGAGAACAATCTCAAAAGTTAACTTTGAGCATCAATACTCATGTTTTCTAATGACTGGTTACTGTAAAGTAGTAGTAAACAGCTGAAAGATATCCCTTTAGGAATGAACACAATTGGACATGAAAGACTTTTTTCCCTTGCTATTTTTCAGGTATTTTTCTTAAAGTGATAGCAATAATGTTATGATAGCTGAGATTAGCTGGCACCTGAAAACTCTTTTTCAAAGGTCTCCAATAAATTGCTACTGTAAAATGGTACTATTTTTCTTTCAGAATAACTCTTACAGTTAGATCATTATCTCAGCAGTACTGAGACATGCCTCCGGACCAAATATCCCTTCCCAGTCCATGTACCTCAGGATATAAGCATTTAAATCATGAGAGATGAGAAATTATAGTATTCAGAGGTCACAAGCTTATGGCCTTTATACTACTCAGCATTTAAATGAGGGACTAAATTCCTGAGGGCCTTTTGTCAGCCAGATGAAAAAGTACCCTATAGACTACTATAGTCAATAGAGATGTCTCACATGTTATGAGACAGTTTTACCTTAATTCATTCACTTATCCAGTGGAAAGAAATGGATAGTGAGTTGCTATCTGAACTGAAAGCACCTAGGACAAACACAGAAAATTTGAATTATTGAAATTATACCCTCCAATATTGAATTAATGATCAAAGATGGTGTTAAAAAAGTATCCAAAACTTCATGTCTTGGCAAGTGATCAGCTCAAAAACACTTTAGTCTTTCAAAATCCAAAATAATTTTTATATCAATAGCAGCATCATGCACAAAGTGAAGCTGAAGGCAGAAGCAATACAATGCAGATAGTCTCAGCAGATTCAGAGTTAAGAAAACTTGCTTTTACTAACCAGTATTGTGTTATGTAGCAAAACTTTTTAAGTTTTAAACCATAATAGAAGAATTTTCCAATGTAGGGATAGGATAACACTATAAACAATACTTTAGTTAAGCTTTGGGAAAGGTTTTGATGTTGTCCTCTGTCTCTACCCGTTGGCAAAAATGCCAGAAGCCACCCGTGCAATAGAATTAGGAGTCAATAATGTATTTTTGGAGTCCACTGAAAAAACGTGTCATTTTCAATCGAGTAGCAAAAAGAAAAAACTTGCCCCAAATCCCTAATTTACTTCCTCTCATTCACACATCCATGAAACATTTATGTTTGAGCTCAGGAAAGCAACATAATACTCTAAAAGCAAAAACTCACAATATTCAAGTACAGTTCAATCTATTTTCCCTGGAAAATTTTATAGTGGACTAGCACAGTATGCCACTTAAAAAGTACAGCTTAAATTTACCTGTTGCTACTCTTATTTTAAAAAGAACAAACACTTCTATTAAATACTGCAATGTTAAAAATGAAAAACAGTTCAAACATTCAAATTCAAACAGAAAACTAGCTTTAGCATAGCAGGAAATCACTCTTAATGGTGGCACTGAAATTAAGCATTTTGCTCTGCATCGCCCTTTTTCTTTAAAAATACAGTACTGTACAATTCTATTCCCAGAGTATGTTCAGCCTGAACAGAATCCCCTCACAAAGCTGCTGTTCATGAAAAGAGCTTCTTGGAACAGTGCTAGAGCATTTATCAGACATTTAATTTTGGCATTTAGACTTAATTTTTGCCACAGTCTTTCTTCATGCACAAACCACACATATACAGCCAAAATATCCAACCAAATCCTTCTTCCTTACTTCACCTAACATGTTTGACATAACACACGCTCAATAACAAGGTTTTTACTGATTTTCCTCCTCAGGAGTTTTAGTGGCATGTTTTAGAAAAGGTTAATTTTTTTCTGTATTAGTTTTACCAGAAAGCTTCAGATTTTCTTATCTGCGCCTTCTGTTCTGAGCTAAGCAACATCTGAACTCATTATTTTTATTTGACATTTATTATCTTTTTAAATACTGTCATACTTAATTCCACCACTACTAGACTCTGATAGAACAGAACACTTTCTCTGGTGCAAGAAGACTATCAAACAATTTTGAAGTGGGTTCCTTGTTATAAAATGTCAATGAGGTCATAGTCCCCAAAACCATCTCCAGAAGCTTCTGACACTTTTAATAGTTTTTATTTAACCCAAGCAAAGGAAAGAAAACATGAAGCTACAAAAACTAACTTTCAGTTATATTTTTCTACCCTGTTTAAATGAAGACTTACAGTGTAGAGCAATATGGACAATATCTAAGGATGAAGAGAGAAACTGGAATTTGAATCTAGGAGAAGATGCTCGGGGAAAAAAAAACCACAAAAAAAAATCTGTCTGAAGGCTCAGTATTAGGTTTCAATGAAACAGTCTGAATTTGACACATGAATAAATCCATCCACTTGGGATTGTAGCTGGAAGACAGTGTTCTATTAAGAAGCCAATCCTCACACTGGAGGAGTTTGGAAATTAAATGAAAAGATCATGGAACTCAAATGCTGCAGCAAACAACAACCATTAACAATACACCCATTAGTATGTCCCAGGAAGATCCACTTTTATAGAGCTGAAGATAGCAACATTTAGATAAACTACACAAATCCCCAGTGATTTGGAACATTTCTCAAAAGAGTCAGAGAGCTCTTGAGTTAAGACTCAAGAAACAAATGCAGGATGTTCAAATGCAGAAGAAAGATTAACACAGTAAATTGAACAGAGAGCACTGTAAGAAAAAGGTAACAACTAAGTTGTGTGTCCCATAAGACAAACGGAAAGATACCAAAGTGTCTCGGGACAGTGAACAGTGTAACAAAATCCCATCCCACCCCGGCCTCTAAAGCAACCAGTGTTGACTACTCCTTGTCTAAACTACGCAACAAGCAATTCTAAATACAGAGTAAAAAGAAAAGAAATTATTTAGTAAAACAATCTCCATTTTCTAAGCATTCTGGAATACACATAACAAAAATGGCCACATGGCATCTTGTAGAGTACTGAAACTGCAGCAGTTGAAAAGCCAACAGCTTCTGTATTTTGAGTATAATGAAAACAAAGTATTCAACAAGAGAGACAAATATCACAGTAGGTGCTCTTATCTGAGGTACAAGTGACCAGAAATCAGTATGGAAAGATCTGGCAATCACAATTCCTCAGAATTTGAGGAAAACCAGAGTTGAGCAAAATCCATAAAAAACATGGTTTCACCTAAAACAGGAACTCCTATTGCCAGTGTTACTAAGGAGAAGAATGAATGTCTAAAGATGGCTGTCAGAATAAATTTTCACCTGTTAAGGTAAAACATGAAGGCCAAGCACTTGATGGACTCTGGGCAAAAGCCTTGGTAGAAAATAAAATTTTTGTCCCAGTTCCCAAAATAGGAATTTGTAAAAAAAATATGCTAAAAGGCATGACCGCGACTGCATATTATGAAATATCCATTAAAATTTATCAAACTAATATTTGTATTGAGGAGACCACTAAGGCTTGTAGCCCATGTCAAAAACAAAATCAAAAGGAAGGAAAGCATTCATCATTGTCATAAGAAAAATCATGTCTCTGGAATGCTGTGGGCAAAATTTTTATTATGTTGGTTGGGAAGGTGGGAAAGAGGCAAAAGAAATCAAACCATAAAGCTATAAGACTGTGGTTGTTTTTGGTTTTTTTTCCTAGATGAGTGTTCTCTCCCTTTCCTAAAATAACCTACTGAGAAGGTACTATGTATAATACAATTCTGCATATCAATTTTATTAGTTTATTTATCTGCTGTATATAAAATGTTCTGTAGTAGTCCACAGTTCAGTGTTTTTTTGACATATATGGAAGTATGGCTTAATATAGATTTCAAATAGTCAGTATGCCCAACTTAAAAAATGTGAAAAAATAATATTAAACTAAAAGTATGCCTTAAAATTGTTCTGGAGTTTGATTCTCATCCATTGATTTGAAATTAGAGAATAGTACAAATCATGAACAAAATGTCAATGAAAATTCACACTGCCAGAAACTAATGCAGGAAACTATACCACAGAATATTAACTTCTATAAGGAAAGTGATCAAATTTATTTTTAAAAAGTAACCAAACGCCAAAATCTGACTGGGAATGCCAGATGTAATCAGTATTTCATTTAAGTCAAACTGGTGAAGTCCATCCTTAAGCCCCAGCTGTGGTCTTCATCCAGCTGTATGCTGGGCCAAGCCTACGACACAGCAATGCTTCCCTTCATGAAGAACATCGGTTTTCTGAAGAAACTGAAGCATGGGAGAGGGAAGAGAGTAGCACTGTACTCCAAGCAGTGGGCTGCTCTGTACAAGCAGGGGAAATCAGCCTATGGTGCTCACCCTGGACTACACCTGCCTCAGAAACAAGATGCAAGCAGCACATATCTACACAACAATGCAAATAACTGGAAGACAAACATTCCACCTCAAATTTCAGTTAGATTACACATTTCATCCCTCTGACAGCTACAATAGAGTCAGCTGCAGGGGTAATAAAGTTATCATATCTTGTATGGCATTGTATCTTTTCCTAATTTGCACTTCACTTTTTCATTTTAAACCAGTGTATGGACCTGAATTACCCTTTACTGAGTAATATCACAAGTGCTACAGCTGCCCAGAAAAGCTTTCCAATAAATAAATTGCAACATAGCCTTCCAGTGTTTTACAGAATGTGTATATATATATTTAAATCACATATTTATTAGGATGGGAAACTTAATTCAAACTTAAATGACCAAATTTGAGTCATTCCAATGGTTATCTTTTAGCACGAAAGCCAGCAAGACGCAAAATCCAACATTATAGCAAAACAATTTAACCTCAGAATTGTTAGCCAAAACTACTCTTTAAATCCACTACTTCATGCAATCTTTTTTTACTATTTTTTCTTCAAACGTTGTTTTTGTCCTCTCCAAACGTTTTGGTTCAGTTAATGGATATCACAGCAGCGAGTTTAGAAAACACGGGATAGTTGGCTGCAAATTGGTGCTCACATCACTGTGAGTGCTGCTGCTCTTTAATCTCCTGCAGATTCTGCAACTGAACACTTTCTCAGTAGAATCCTGGAACATCTGAACTATCTTCTGTGTAATTCCATAAGGCTGAATAAAGTGTCCACCATAATCATCTCATCTTTGGCCTGAGAACTTAGTGAGCTGTAGCTGATGTAAATGAAAGTCCACGTTTAGAGCTCCCAACACTAGTACACTCCATTCCAAAGTCTGAAGACTATTATGAGAAGAAAGAAGGGAACTCCATATCTAAAATTTCAATCTGTTCAGTCTTATAATCCTACCTTTTAAAGTTAAAAGTGTAAGTAAACTATTAACTGGGTAACCATAGTTCCAAAAGGATTGTAAATATTACTACCATGGAAGATCTCAGTTGCTGTTCAGTACAAAACTGGGAGAATCACTGTAACATAGACTGTTGTGTTTATCTACTGGATTATTTAACACATATATATGGATGGTAGACACCTACAGAGTCCCTCTGAACACTCCCTCTGAACACATGAAGCACAACAGTATCAAAACTATGTAATTCTTAACAGAAGCTTTTCAGAAAGAGTTGAATTTCATTTTTTCTTAAATAAACTAACAGCATTTTCAAATGCTTATCATACTACTTTTATCTACCCATTTAAATTGAATAAAACTTATCTAAAAGCTTCCAAAAGCCCTCACTTAATGTTCAACATTTTGTGCTTTCACGAGTTGCTTAGAACTAAAGTAGCTGAATATTTTTCACCTGCTAAATTTGTATTTTCTTCAACTTATTTCATTTTCTTCTCTACATCCATGTTTCTATTGTTACTTCATTTTCCACTCCCCCTACAATCTTCCCATTATTTTGTCCTCCTCTTTATATCTTTCCTCCATTTTCTCTTCCCTTTTCCCCATTCTTCCTTCTCTCTAATTCCTTTTTCACCATTTAAAAAAACCCCAACTTTTAAATAAAGGCTGTGAGAAGGGACAGAGTTGAAATTTAAAGAATCAGAAAGCTGCAGGCAAAATTTTATAGCAGCTTCTAATTATTTTCTATTTGTCTCCAAATCAGGACATCTTAAGTGTTTGGATGGATGCAGAACCACATCGAGTTCCTGCTTTGTGTCAAAATCAAGCTGCTCCTTTTCCACTTTATGTTGAAAACATCTCTTCCACCACAAGAAGCGCCTGGATAGCTTACATTACAAACATTCCTTTAAAAAGGCAATATATCAAAATATTTCTAGCAAGAACTTAGTCCTCTCTACCCATTGCATCTGACATATCATTCCAGATTATTTATACACTTTGGAGCAGCAAGAGACTTTTAGCGCTGAACAGATGGTTTATGTGTTCTAACAAGCTGGTACTGCACGAACATCTTTTTGTCATGCACAGCTCAACATAAACTACTGTATATCCAGGTTACCTCACAGCCTAGTGTCCAGAAAAAGAAGAGTAACAAAATAGGTAACATGAATACCTGTTTTCCCATATTCACTGCTGACCTCGGATGCTTTTGATAGTGATGAGTAAACCCCTTCTTTACAGACTTATGCACAACCTGATCTGTTGGTGTTTACACTAAACAATTTGCAGCAAGTAAAGAACAAACCAACCACTCTTGCAACAGCATCAGCAGCAACAGCATCTGGATAACCCCTAACAAATCAAACAGAATCAGGGCATTCTGCAATACTGTATTTACAAAGACAGAGTGATATTTTAAATAGGAATGTAGGATCAGGAAAAGGAGTCCATGCAATATAAGAACTGGGTGTGGCGGATTACCCACCAATGGCTTTTGAGCATAGTAATAAACTGATATAATTCATTTATTTACCTGGATCTGCAAGTATGAGGAGGATGTTATTTCAAATTTTACAATGAGCTAAGTCCTACTACTTTGCATACAAGTATTAGTGAAAGAATTGCAAATTTGTACATGTGCAAAAGTTAAAGCTATTAGATACCTCTACGGCCTTACAGAGACATGAGAATAATAAGCATCATTTACCAAAACTAACTCACCATTTTCTTGCTGAACAGCTATCTGTAAACAGGAAGGAGAAAAGTCTCTTGGAATTTATTTCATCAGTCCTTAATTTGCCCTTCAAACAACAAAATAAGAGACAATAAGTCACTTAAATTTGGTGTTGCTCCTTTCCGGAGAACTGGAGAAAAATCGGTTTAAGTTAAAATGGGAAAGTCAGGGAACCAGCTCCATAGCTGCAGCAAATCAGTGTAGTCCTAAGTATTTAGGAAGAACAATGTCTCACTCTTTCCCCAGCTAGAGCTCACCCTCTGACCTCAGAGCAACCCCTGACAACATCAAAACGTTCTTTCCACAATCTCAAAAAAGACAAGATGCAACAAACAAGTTTGCTTAGAAATATTCAGAAAAATGAGCAATATGAGCCTACATTAGCAGAAACACAGAGACAAAAATTTAAACTGTGAAAGGTAAGTTAACTCAATTTTTCAATACCGAAAAGGCATTTTAAAACACACGCACACGGTCCCTGATTTGATGGCTATTAACTAACTTCAAGCATTTGAAAGAGAGCTTTGAAACATGTACTTAAATCCCAGGGAACATTAAACTAGGGGATTTGCTTTCTTTCTCCAGTGCTCAAACCTCTTAGGAAAACTGTTTTTCCTTGATTTGCAGTGCTGCTCTTTGGAAATTGACTGATTATGAGCCAGGGGCTTAGATCCCTACTTTTGCTTTTGCTGAAGACACATCTGCCTTTACCAGTTAGCAAAGCTAAAATGCTTCTACTATAAAACAAACAGACATATTTTTCCAGATCCAAAGCAGAGCAAAAAGGAGGACTCAGATTTTGATAAATCTTTTACAGACTAGCACATAGTATTATTTTTTCTAATAGTTACATTGATTGCCAGAATTCAAAGTACTTTATAAATCAAGAGCTTTGACTTTTTTTTACATCTGGCAGTATAACCCTTACAACAAGAGACAGATACTAAAATATCTGATGAGCACTTCAGCAGGCACAGAGAAATTCTAAAACAGCAGAGACCTACCCTGTGTCTTTCAGCCTTTGCATCGTGCTAACCCAAGAACAATGAACAGGAATGCCCAATGCAAGCAGAGCATTTGAAGTTTTTAAGATGTCTTTGGTTATATCATATGCCGCCATATATGACCATCTAAACTTTGTACCATCTTAATAAAGTATGGATAATCTTCAATATTGCCATATTAGCATTATTAGAAGTTTCATTTGATTATTTTTTCAGTATTCAAACTAAAAATTCCCTTTCAACAGCAAAGGTTGTGAAATCAGGAACAGGCATCATTTCAGGAGGGGTTTTTTTGGGGGGGGGAGTTGGAGGTTTTTAATCTGCTGAAAGTCTTAAATAATTCTTCTAGGTTTTGTTAGTTTCAGCCCTTTTTAGGATAAGGAAATAGCTGTACTCATTTCTAGCAGGATTCTAATTAAAATATGACAGGATTTACAGAGGATTGTAATAACCAGGATTATTTTTGCCTGCAAATTTTAAAAAGAATGATTTTGTTATAAAATTAGTAAGAAAACTACATATTTTTATGAAGCTCTTTTCACATCAAGATCTCAAAGATTAGAATGAAATTCAGCATCAGTCTACATGTTACAGATGGAAGTTTTAGAATGTATTCACTGAAGGTATGCAGTACAAGCCAAAACTCCATGTACTATGCACGTCAGATCTTTACACGAGTATTAAGGTTTTCCATTTTTCTGGTCAGACTGCACAGCCTTGTTTTTTTATACAGCAAAAGATAAAACTGCAGCATCAGTAAAGTTCTGTACTTTACACACTTGATTTTAAAAGCTGTCTGCTTCCTTGCTTATTCTGATATAGTGCACTGATAACCACCAAAGGACTGAAAAATGCAAGGTAAAGAAAAGATGAATGCACACCTTCTTCACAATGCCTAGCAGGACACACCTGCAAAACAGATTTTTTTTCCTACTGTGTATGCCTCCTTAACACCTCAAATCCTGATGAAAACACTCTTCGTATTATTTATTCTCAAAATATTTTAAAGAAAATTGTATATTCCAAGGTCAGCTGTAACAACACTGAATTTTCCTCCACATTCAGCAGTTTGTTGGAGAAAAGAGATTTAATTAAAAGAGTTAAAAATAGTTTATTATTTAAAAGGCACTCTAACCCTGAACTGAGGCGCCAGGTGACTGCAGCGAACCTGCCAATCCAGAAAACAACTATTTTATATCAGCAGCATGTGTAGCCTACAGTACAGCTACAAGGCACAGAAACGTGTAACATATTCCCATTTTAATAAACCTTGCAGAGGAACTACCAAACAGCAGCTACATTTATGCCTTCTAGAGTAAGGCCCAAGACATCTCATACTTTGAGCTTGAAACTTGTGCCCTTGTGTTGTGGAGGAACTGTTTCACTCTCATGGCACTGCTTTGGTGGGTTAGGCAGATACTTAGCCTTTATTGGGAGACTCATGCACAGGTCACTGCTGATCACACCAGATTTTATAGACTATTAAATAGCCCAGTATGCTCCAGCAAATCTTGTTGTCAGTATATATTGTCTGCATATTGCCTAAATGAGAGAAGTATACATCCAATGAAGAAGAATTGGATGTATCTGTTGGACCCAACCAGTGCTTTCCCAGAAGGTGCCAGGACATGAATGAATCTCTATTTTGGCATGTGGAGCCCAATCATGCCACCTCCTGGTTAGGAATGGCCACTCTATTCTACACATTACACAGGTGTTCAGTGCTTAGGAAGTTAACAGTTGACTGGAATTTTCTACTCAGCTATCCAGATATTCTGCCTTCTCTTGGTACTGACTACAAATATTAACAGTTTGCCAAATTCTTGTATTTTAAAATGCTTAGTTAGAAGTAAAGAGCAAGAGAGATGGACAGTCAGAGCAATTGCACCCTGAGTGTATTCACCAAGGAGACTAAATATGACATAAGCTTACTAACAGAACTCCCAGGACAAGTAAAAAATAATATTCTCCCTCAAGGAAAACATTCACGTTGTCAAAACACCAGCACTTTGTTGATGAGGCCCTGGGCATGCAGACGAACCTCAGCAAATGCCTCTGACCTTCCCTTAAACAGTTGGTACTAAATTCTGCTATTTGCACTGAATTGCACCTTTAGCAGCTCCATCGATTCAAACAGTACTATTTAAAGAGCAAAGCATCTTTTATTTTAAACCAGGGTATCAGAATCTAACCTTCAATTACTGCACTCATATTGTTGCCTCTTTGCAAAACAATTTACTGTGTTTCAAAGTACATGTTTTCTAAGATCACAGATCTAATGGTCCTAAGATGCTTCAGATTATTATTTTAATTTTTTTAAATCACATCTACAATTCCCTTTTTCTCTCCTCTTAAACAATCCTGCCTTTTATGACTAAAAAGCTGGGGTCAACATAAACATAACATTTGCTTTGTTACACTCATTCCAACATTTTATAATATTTTGTTTTCCTTAACACTGGTTTTCACTTGGGATTCATCTGCGTCATTTGCCTTCTGCAAGGCAAAAGCACGTCCTATTGGCTATACTAGTCAATAGATCATATTTGTATTACAAGGACTGCCTGATAGCCCACTAATGACAACAGAAAAATTCCCATTAACTTTAGTCAGCTTTGAAGCAAGTCCGTAATGTCTAGCACATCGCTACTTTATAGAGATTGTAAGGATCTTGTATTCATCTAGAGTTTGCACTTTTTATTGAAAAGACTCCAAATGATCAATACAAATCCAGTTTCTAATGAAACCAAGGTAGCTAAAATACATGCTCTGAATATTAGCATGTTTGTTTCCTGAGTCAACCTACCGGGAATTTACAGTGCATTTCTTGAGACAGCACAGCAAACAATGATTAATACCAACTATTTTGTGAATACAGATTTCTTCTCACCTGATGTAAACATCAGGAATAAAAGAAACAGTAAGCAGAATAGTGACCGCTCACAGATTAATATTGATGTATGAATTTATTTTAATGTTTTACATTAATCTTGTTTTAGTCCAAAGGTTTGTTGAGACTGAAGTGAACTCAAATTTGCAAGTATATTTTCACAAGTAGTTTTCAATGAAAAAAATTATTAAAATTACAAAGTATCAGAGGCCTGGTTTTAGCAGGTCATAGACTTGATCAACAGCCTTTCACATCTGAGGCTAAGGATATGATTGTCATACTCTATATTTATTTCCAAGACAAACAATTTTCATGTAACAACATTATTATTGTCCCAGGTTTTTAACAGAAACACACACTCATGAACTAAAGTTGCATTCCTATATATGAAAAGAAAATCAATCTCCAATAGTCCAAAGAAACCTCAAACCTACATATGACCGTGTATTAGTTGAAATCCTGAATATAAGACAGAATAAACTTGCATTATGTCAACAGTTTTCTACTAGCTAGAACTACTACTGCAGGGTTGTATGAAAGACCCTACTAATGCTCACTAAGTGCAAAGGCTAATCTTTTTAATATACATGTCCCGTCCTACACGAAGGCTGTATGGGGAAGATAGCTGAGCTATATGAATCTAATTTACACAACTTGGAGGTTTAACGAACTCTGCTATGCCACATGGAATGATCTAGGGACTTAAGATTAAAGTTAAAGGCCTGATTCTCATTGCCTTCTGAATGCCAGCTGAAATTCTGAGGTCAATTGCACTGTCATTATAGAGAGAGAAATTAGCTACCTCATTACCCTAGTAATGCTAATATTTCCACGGGGAGAGACGCTCTTACTTTGGCCAGCTCTTTCCAATAGGCCTTTTTCCTTTATGTTTACATTACAAAACACAAAGCTGGCTTTAAGAACACACTACACAAGATATCCCAAAGCCACACATATATAAATAAACACACACAAATATATATACACACACATGGATAATTTGCTTGACCCCAAAAAGTACTTTAGCCCATTAAATGGATTACTGATATAAAAACAGTTTTGAACTACCAAACAGTTCCAGCTGGTTTTATCTTTCTATGTCATCAACACCTTCACAGCTAAAGTGACACACTTATTTTTATATTTATAATCACAGACATCTTCCACAAAGCAACAAATATTTACAAACACGCAAAAGTAACACATATAAGGGGCTGGTAGCTTCCACGGTAGGGAGCAGGACTAAAACAGAGAGGGTACCAGCTCTCCCTGGAGCTCTAGAGTATGCTTCAGTATAAGCACAAGCTGGGTACAAAAGGTACTGCTCAAGAACATGCTCTTCACTTTTGACATTTTTTATCTACCCAAGCATTACCTGAATCCATACATTTATCAGGACACCTCCTGACTAAAAGCAGAACAATCTTACCTAAGAAAGTAGCTACTGGTAACCAGTATACAGTAAAATAGTTTAAAACTATGCATGAAAATCTTCCAGCTCTTGTAACAGCCTGGCACACAAAATAATTCACTTGATATGGAAAAGCCCTTTCCAATAGATGGAGATTAGCTTATTCTTTAGATTTCAACTACCTATTACAATTAAAAGATATTTAATTTTCATTACTGAGTGGATTATATTCTCAGAATAAGTATGTCCAATGCATTTTGCAGAAGTTTGAAAAAATGTAGGCTGAGGCAAAGATCACCAGCCACTCACAAGTTCTCCAGTATTTGACTTATCAATGACTTTTCCATTTCTAATACTGCAACAGTCATGTAGTCTACAACAGTCAACATTCTACTTCTACATGAAACAGGTTATAACCCATGGGGAAATCAAGTATCTTCACATTAAGGCACCCAATTAGCCATTTAGAGACTAGGTTCATTGTCAGAATCCACAACAGATTCCCTCAGTGGTTTTTAAAGAAATTGGGTTTTGTCTCCACACCTTGTATTTAAATAGCACTAGTACCTTTTTCCTCACCGTTCTTTATGTTGTTTGGTAAGTATGCAAATACTCTGCCAAAGGAAATATCCCTTTTTTGGGGATTTCACCAGACCCAGGTAAGGGCTAAAGTAAGTGATTTCTAGTCATCCCTTAATGGTGAGGAATAAATAGCTACTGATTCAAGTACGCATCTGACTGAGGTCAACCTGAAGGACATAGAACTACACATTGAAAACGTAAGTAATTCTTGGTATTAATATTGGTTAAGGACACCAAAACACACAAACAAAAAAACCCCACGCAACAGAATCAAACAAAAATTATTGGGGAAAAATGGGCAGTCTTATCTTTACAAGTACACCCATTGTTGCAAATCAGAAGCATTTTTCTGGAATACTTGTCACTTGTGTGCCCTTCTGCGGTTTCTCACAGCAACACAACTGTTCTCAACCTCAGGTTTTAGCAGCCAACATGAAACAACACAGCTTTTTTAAGTCAGAGTGAATGCTTGAGGTTCTGAGCTCCAAACCAAATCTACACGTATGCATTTTATACAAAATGTGCTGGCAATCAAAAATGCTTAGGACACCATAAAAAGAACACCTGCCTGGCATCATTACGGACGTAGCTGATTGCACACGACAATTCTAAACAGAACAGAAATCCAGAGTCTGGGAACAACGGATATAACCTAGAAAATATTCACTACTACAGAGATCCTTCCACCAGGATCCCATTTTCTTCTGGCACCCAAAAAAAAGATTCTGCCCATCCTATAAATTTCCTTTCTATTTATACCCAGCAGCAACCAGTGCACTAATTTTCATTTTCTTAAGTAGTAACATTCTTACCTTGGTTAAGTGTTTTAACAGTCATCATATGTTAGATTCTAAAACAAATCTCTAGAAAGATTGACAGATGGTGTTTTGAAGGATAATGCCAGGTACCTGGTGTGAATCTGACATTAGCATTCTCTCAGAAAACTCGCCTTCATCTTTTAAGAAATCTGGTGAAATAATGCATAGTCCTACTTATGCTAAGAAGGAATGAAAAAACCGTTCATTTATTCTATCTCACAGTAGCTCAAAATGCAACTTCTGCATGAACTTGATGCCTACAAAAACCAATTTTGTTTTCCTTTTTTTTTTACTCTTCTTTGCCTACTTTCGGTTTTGTCCTTCCTGCCTTTTCCTCCTTTCCCAGACACACATACACTCTCTCAGTGGACACTTCCCCCCTCTGGGAAACGATCGAACTGCAAGGTTCAAAAACTATATTCCTCTAAGAAATAAGGACTTTGTTTATGGTATGATTATTAGAAAAATAACTGTAAAAAAGCAGCATGGCTGCCTCTTTAGCAGCAAGGCAACTATGACAAAAGAGTACTAAATGGATCTGTATTCATACTGAAATTCAGTATGAATTTTAAAGCTATCAAACAGAAGCACTCCAACAAAACCTGGACTCGATATCTTCATTCACAATCAATAGAACATACATTAAGGAAAGACAATATAAAAACTGCTGACAGAGGAAAAACACTTACTGCTTAGCATGGTAAATCTGAATTAATTATGATTTTCTTTAAGTCATAAACAGAACTTGGGAAATTATTTGCCAAGTCTGAATGTGAGTTTATTTGAATGTGTGACTCTCAAGGGCCTGACCATACATTTCTTTGCTTTAGTCTCATGTAAGAGCTTGATAGGCTGTCTTGATTTATGCATCATTCTTTACCACTTCTTTTCAACATTAAGTTCCAAATCTAACAGGGTTTTTTAAAAAGACTATAAAAAATCTAAGAAGAAAAACATGTATAAGAGGAACATAATGGATTACACTTCGGCAAAAGTTGAAACTCCGTACCACGAGGTCTTCACTCAATTGCTATATTGAACACTTATTAAAAGAGAGACTAAACGATAAACTTTCTAAAGAACCTCCAGCTGAGGTCCAACAAAACCTCCACCCCAACTAAAGCAAGGAAAGCAGAGCGAATTATACTGAGTAACAAAACGCTGTAACGAGTGTATTCTGATCCCCGCACAAAACCAAGGGGAAATCATCATGTTCTGGATGAAACTGTCATGAAATTGATAAGCCATATCCAATCAATGTCTGACACCGCGCAGTCGACTAAAACAGCGCTGCATTAACGGCGTAATAGTATTGCCATATAAACCTTATTACTTCAGCGTGGAAAACAAGATATAACGAGTGTAATGAGACGCCAGCATCTGTCTTTGTGTAAGTGAGCCCGGGAACCAGGGGAGCGCTTCCCGCAGAGCGAATCAGCCGCGGCAGAGCCGGCGCACGGCGAGCGAGCGCGGCCGGCTGGGAGCGGGGCACTCGCTGCAGCCGCCCGGGGCTGCTCTCGGACGGGTCCCTCGGCGCGGCTCTGGACGCCCGAGCCCCGGAACCGCCGCCGCCCCGAGCCCACGCGNTGTGTCTACGTGTGTCTCTGTCTGTGTCTGTGTGTCTGTCTCTGTCTGTCTGTGTTGTGGTTAAGGGCTGGTATTCCTTAATTTTCTGCTCCCACTAAAACCACGCTGCCACTTGCCCCCCCCCCCCCC
>VXBB01001195.1:195926-208399 GCA_013399915.1 Illadopsis cleaveri
GACCTGAGGTGATGGCAGAACCTCTGGGTCCTGGCCATGCCCCCTCCTGGCTGCAACAAAAATGAACTCTGTCCAGGCAGGAACCGGGACAGTCTGTGTGTGTGTCTTTGTCTGTCTGTGTGCAGCTGTGTGCCGCCGGTGTCGCTACGTGGGCCCCCCTGCCGTGCCCGCCGGTTATCTCCTGGCAGCCGGCATGTTGCGGCCGCGGCCCGGCACGCGTGGCCGTGGCCCTACGCGTGGCCGCGGCTCTGTGTCCGCCTTGAATCCGCGCCGCTTGTGCCGTGCCCCTCCCCGCCCGTCCCCGCCACTCGCCGGGCGCTGTCCGCGGTGCTGAAGCCGGGAGGCGGCGGCTCTTGCCAGGCTCGCCGCCGCTGTTCCCTTCCTTCCCACCCCGGCGCCCTCCGCAGCCCGCGGCGCCTCCNTTTGAGAGACACAAGTGATTCTCATGCAAAATGCTCAGAACCGGGGTTATCCCACCGCTCCCACCCCGCGCTTACTGGACCTTCTCTAAGGAAGAGACTCCCTTCCCCCATAACCCCGGCAAGGACCTGAGGTGATGGCAGAACCTCTGGGTCCTGGCCATGCCCCCTCCTGGCTGCAACAAAAATGAACTCTGTCCAGGCAGGAACCGGGACAGCCTGTGTGTCTGTCACTGTGTGTGTGTGTCTTTGTCTGTCTGTGTGCAGCTGTGTGCCGCCGGTGTCGCTACGTGGGCCCCCCTGCCGTGCCCGCCGGTTATCTCCTGGCAGCCGGCATGTTGCGGCCGCGGCCCGGCACGCGTGGCCGTGGCCCTCCGCGTGGCCGCGGCTCTGTGTCCGCCTTGAACCCGCGCCGCTTGTGCCGTGCCCCTCCCCGCCTGTCCGCGCCACTCGCCGGGCGCTGTCCGCGGTGCTGAAGCCGGGAGGCGGCGGCTCTTGCCAGGCTCGCCGCCGCTGTTCCCTTCCTTCCCACCCCGGCGCCCTCCGCAGCCCGCGGCTCCTCCCCCGAGCTCCGCCACCCTCCCCGGGCTCCTCTGCCCTCCGGGGTCCGGGGAGATGCCTCGCTAAAGCGGTGTCGCATCGGCGGCGTGGCCATGCTGGAGCTGCCAGACAGCTTCTCCCCTGAGGATGTGATCGGAGCATCAGCGACCGGGCACCGCTGGTCACACACCGCGCCGAAAATGTCTGCCCGTGCCTGCTGCGCACAGCTGGGGAGGGCGCAGAAGGGGCCTAGAGGTCCTGTGGGAAAAGGGCGATCTCTGTCGGGGAATGCCGTGCTGCAGCTCCCACAACCTCACCTGAGAATTAGAGTTATTATGCAATTAAAGTGTCTACAACTGCGGTAAATAAAATTGATTTTAATTAGAGTTTAGCTTTAAGTATACATTTACTTTAGGTTATATTTTTTCACGATTTTCCCCCAACAGACCATACAGTAAAGTGTTTTGATTTTGAAAGTAAACTAAGGATGTCTAACTCATCTCAACTCATTAAAACTCTATTTGTGGAACCTCAAGAACAAGCAGTCTATAGCACCATACACCATTTTGTGCCCGTCCCTTATGTCACATTCTTTCTTACTATGTACCACTAATACTACTTAGTATTTATTCTAATGAAATAGACAGTTGTTGCAATAACACATTTGTGAATGGCCTAGTACTGTTAATTTCAAGGGGGTTTTTGTTGTGGTGGTGGTGTTTAGATTTGGTTGGTTTGTTTGTTTGCGGTTTTGTGTTGGTTTGGGGGAGTTGGCAGAGGAAGAAGGAATGAAGAAAGATAAATGTCAAAGCAAAATCTTTATAATGGCATCCACAAGGTTTTGAGTGTGTTGTAGACATCACAAAAATTTGGTCTGCGATGTTTTCAAAATCCTAAGATACATACAGGCAACATTTATGTAATTTCCACTCGGCATGCAGATAATTGAGGGACTGCATGTGTTTACAAAAATATGTAGAGAATGTCAGTGACCAATGCCTTATTATTCTGTAGTATTTCCAGTAGTTAGGGATAAAATACCTGAGAACCAATCTCCCTGCTGAGAAAGAATAGGAGCAGGAAAATAGTTGATTTCAGCAAACTTACAGAACACTGAAGAAGCAGAGAAGACTGATAGCAGAATTAAAAGGTTTAATAGTCAATCAGCTTTTACTACAAATTGTGTGTGTGGGGATAAAGGGAAGACATAAGTCCTTCTTTAAAAAACAAACAAATAAAACAAAGAAAAGCACAGAACTGAGATAGTTTATTAATAATTTACCCTGATTCAATTTGCCGCATGAATAGTTCTCCTTTCCCATTTAACGGCATAGGAAGAAATGGTGATGTTTGCTACACAGCTCAGGTCTGTCTTGCTCTAGAGATCACCTGTGTCATCAGATTGTATTTCTACACCTCTGGTTTTCAGAATAATTCAGGCTGGTGCTCCTCAGTTCAGAAAGACAGAAGACCAGTGATAGGTGTGTTCTCTTAAAGCAACTTCAAGATGAATGTAAGCCATCCCCTCAGAAGTAATCCTGCTCTGGTAGCTTTCAAAACATACCATATGGTTATGTATATGGAAAATGAATTTTGGGGGTTTTCCATCTGGGGTGTTATAAGAATAATGTTACTTTAGTCTGTTTAATTGTACTCTAACCTACTTAGATCACAGGAAGCGTTGATTTAAACGCTTTCAAGTTTATTAAACAGTGGGAGGTGCTAAATTCATTAAACTCTTTTTTTCTGGTCAAAGGAGTAGTCAGCAGGTTTCATTGCACATCTTTTTACAGCAAACTAGGCAGAAACAAGTTCCCCGTAAGTTCATTTTTGAAAACTTATAAAGTGAAATTGACTTCCAGTGATACTTAGGTTGCAAAGCCATTGAGATACGTTTCTGAATTTTACCTTATACCTCATTAATAAAAAAAAGGCATTAAAATCTGTCAGACAGGAAATATAGACCTCGAATTACATCAAACATTACTTCATTGCTAGTTGGAGATCAAATTTTTCACAGCTACTAAAAACCAAAGACACATTTTACAACTCCTTAGTTTGAAGTGTCAAGCCAAATTGAAGTTTATCTGTACTATATTTTATTGCTAAGTCTGATCATGAAGTGGATCATAGCATACCAGATTGCAGTTTATTCAATGACAGAGCAGGTAACAATCATTATGGTTTTTTGCCATTGCCATCCAAATACATTGTATTATCATGTAGAACTGAATTCAAAAAGCAGTGGATGCAAACAATTGAAGGAAAAACTCCAAACTTTGTACATGCTTGTTCAAAAATTATTAAATCTTTTGAGAATATGCGGTAGAATGAATGGTCAGTGTGAGCACGATTACAATGAATTACCCTTCTGACACCTTACAATAAAGTTGATACAATAATTTAAATGAATAGTTAACTATGTGTGTGTGAGTATACATAAGACCTCATACATCAAAAAATCAGAATAGTCAAGAGTTTTCTATTTCAGAAATTCAATTTGCTTTCCATTTTCTTTACTGGTTTGTTTGCTTTAGGTATGGGAAAGGGTTATCTGGTTCCTGAACTAACTGCAGATGAAAAAAAAATAGGGACTTCCTTCTATAATCTAAATAACCATCTCATTCTCTGAAAACAGAATTATCAGTAACAATATAAGTAATAAAGAAGCAGCAGTACGTGTGCAGAAAACAGGGAATGGCTCCACCTCCTTTACTGTAGTTTATTTAACTCCTTCTTTGAATACAATCTGTACCCAGGCTCCATCTGATCTCTGCATGCTGTCCTGTGGATACCAGTTCTTGTGCCTTGTGGTTTCATGGTTTCATTATGGGGCAACTGAACATGCACAAAGCTTGTTTCCATGTAACAACACTCAGATGATGTGCTGAGCTTTGGCCAGTGGTGGGTCCAGATGGAAGTGGCTACACCCTCTCCTTGTAGAGGCCGGCCCTGAAGACTCTCGCACTGCCAACAGCTTGCCGTATAATCCAGACGGTAAGTGTGCACCAGAAAGTGCACAAGTCACTGTAGATCATCTTCAGACTACCCTAGGCACAGCAAAAGACTCAGCTGTATATGGTCCAACACACAGATGGTTGATCTCTGTGGTAGGTCCCTGATTTCAACAGGGTTTTAGTCTCTTCACTCATACAACTGAATAAACACTGATTTTCTTAAATGAAAGCAATTCCTACAGGTTAGTTATTAATCTATACAAATCAAATAAATCAGCTTCAGTTAAAAAATATATCAGTACTTACTTATTTCCTTTCAAGACATTAAATTGTTTCATAAACTCAGTGAGCCGACGACCCTAGGAGAGTTCAGTGTGAGTTCCAGGTGTAAAACAAATTCTGCCTTATGCTAAAACTGGGTTTATGACACCCACATTACAAGTTCTTAGTTCATCAAAAACACATCAAATAAAATTATGTATTTTACAGCTCTAGTTCATATTAGCATTCTTGCCATGCTGTAAAGAAGAAGCAACAGAAAATACAACTCAGGGTAAATGGCATGGAAGGTAGCATAACTTCACTGAAAAGTCTCCTTCATCTTAATTTGGAATATTTTAAGCAATATAATAAAGTATAAAATAGCAGTTGAACACAGAAAAAATGCCTAAATAGAAACAAACAGCAAAGAATAAAATGCAGTTTAGAATGTCTCTTGTCTTCTTTCTTCCTTGTGATGCTAACAAAATGACAGAGAAATTGTGACTCTATAACATAACTATAATTTTCTCCTCTCCACATGGAGGTAAACATCAGACCTTATATTTTGCTTGCTTATGTTTGAAGTTCTACCTCTGCTGTTCATTCTGACCTTTATATTACAGCTTATCTATTGAGGGTAACTCAAACACTTCCACAAAAATCTTCTCCCTGATCATAGCATAGCCTCCATTCATCTGGTCTCTCTAACCTTACTGCAATCAATAAGCCTGAATTTATCTTTTAAAATCACATCTCCAAGATTTAGAGCTGTTCTTTTTTTTTAATAAAACCTCTGTTTACATGGCTTTCTGATTTCCTTTCCACTTGATACAAAATAATTCCTTTTGTACCTTTCTTTAACTTTTTCCCTTTCTGCGTATTGTTTCCACTGTCCTTTCCCAGTATGCAAGTCTCCCTTTAATACAAATGTCTCCCTTGAAGGATGCCAAGAAGAAGAACTAATGGACAACCTGTGGTACAAAGAAGGTGATACGTGGTTTAGAATGACATTTTCCAGACTCCTAGGACTCCTCTTTGAGCTAATCCTTCAGTTCATAGTTATGTGCCAATTATTCAGCACAGCAAATCAGAGAAGTTGGTAGTGTCACAGAGATTTAGGCATGTAAAAACCACATGTCTGAGTCTAGTCGAGTCACCACAGACACCCTTTACAGTCAGGAGGTTGAGACAGGCTCTTGCAGCTGTTTATTCATCTGACCTGCAAGTACCTATCTTTGGCTGAGATGAGTCATCCTATGCAAAAACTGATTTCTCTCCACTGGACATAAAGTCAGTAACCAGATTAAATGTAAGCATCTATCTTGTACATAACAACATCAATACAAATGAATTCAAACAGATTTCAGTAGTGTATGACAATAGAGTCCTGAGGAGTTTCTCATTATATAACAGATGAAGGAACAGAAAAATAAGTCTTCCAAAAAGTGCACGTGATTTGCATGACAAAATGTATTCTACTTCAGGCATACAGCAGGAGAGAGAACATGCTCAAAATAAAATGACAGAATTTGAGGGGAAAAAAAAAAAAAAAGATGAGAGATGCATACATATAGTTTATCTAAGATGTAAGTAAATGTACAGATGCATAAAGAAAATACTATATCCAAATGAGAATAAAATTGTTTAGAGGATGCAAAGGATATAAGCTAGAAATAAGGAGGTTATATTACACATAGGAAAATGCATATTGAATATAACAAGCTACTTTTGCCATTTCATTTAGCAAGTGAATTTCATGAAAATTAGAAAACAAAGAAAGGGAAGCTTGTAGGTTTGGATAAAAAGCTGGTAATACATACAGTTCTGCTTTTCTGTAGGTTTGTTTTGCTTTGTTTTGGGGATTTGGTGGGGTTTCTTTGGTTGGTTGATTTTGGGGTTGGTGGGCTTTTGCAGGGTTTGCTGGTTTTTTTTTCAGTGCATTAATAGATTTTTATCCAGTTTTGGTTTAAGTTCTGTTCAGAGAATATTTATCTGTAATTGATTAATTAGCAGCTGGATTTAGTTTACTTTACTTCCTTAAGAAGGATACAATGGAGACAATTCTCTGATCTCAATTATTTTATTGATCAGGTACACAAAGACCAAATCCTGACAATAAGATAAAATTATGTGTTATTAATCCATTGGTCTGTTGCAGTTTTGCAAACCCTGAAATGAGGCAAATTCAGCAAATGATTTAATATAAGCCTATTTATACATTTACAATGTATAACTCTAGAGAATTTAGTCTGTTCCCACTTACTCATCCAAAGTGTAGAAGTATAAATGGAAAATTCCAGACTAATCACTCACAGATGGTATTTCTCTGGCAATCTTAAAATGCAATATATAAAACTAGAGGACATCCAAAACACCAACAAACTGAACAAAGAAGAAAATTCTTCACTATACAAATTTCAAGATACTTGACCCTTAAAAAGTCAGAAAGAACTCAATTAGCTCTCCAAACCTTAGTCAAGCGTTATGGCAATTTCATCCAAAATGAAATGTGACATAGGAAAAGGTATGACACCATAGAGCATCTTTATAATTTCATCTACTTTTAGGCATTAAGTTGTATAATTGTATATTAAAAATGCATTTGAATTGTATAATACTAGAAACCTCACAGTGTAAGAAAAATGCTACATGCTAAATATAGGATTAGAAGTTATTACCCTCCAGGACCTCTGAAGAGAGAAACTTTGGAATATTAAAAGAACCTAAATATCTGCACTTTCTTTATACAAAACTATTTCAGGCAGAACATTTCAGTAGGAACCTTAAGAAGCCCCTATGTATCTAATTCAGGATTAAATAATAGTTAGGTGTTATCACCAGTATGGAACAAAACAAAACAAAACAAAAAACCCCATTAAAAATATTTTCTTTCAACAATGTGTATTCTAGTTCAGCAGATGAAGCGAAGTAATATTCATCCTACTCATAAAGATTTGTCTGTTTTTAAAGGAGTCATAGAATCAATACTTCACATAGGTTTCAGTCTTACTGGATCATAGCACCAACATTTTCTTGAAAAATCACTGAATGATGGAAAAGATGATGTTTATAAGACAAAAAATAATTTGAAAATCACATTAGAAATTTATTTGCTGTAAATCACAGCACAATGTTTTAAATTATTTCACAATTTATTTGATCAAAACTGAGCATATCTGAATGTAATACTTTAATGCATAAAAGGAGACAGATTTCCAGTTCAGAGAAATAAGGAATAGTAACAGCTTTTTAGTTATTTTTTCTCAAAGTTCTCCATGAAAAGGCTTTCAAATTAACATTATTAAGTGTGCTTTGACTCCTAAAATTTCCATAGTCCACAATGAGCATTCGCATCCATAAGATTTAGAAAAACCAATATGAACGCAACTGGTAAAACATTCAGATCATGAGGAGTTTCAAAACTTTCAAAACTTACCCTTTCTCCCTGCTTCTTAATGTTAGCAAAGGCATTTAATGCTCCCAGCAGGTTTTTTTTGGAGAATTTGCTAGATTTTGGTTGAACTCCTCATAGGTCTGTTAGAGATGTGCATAATAAATGCAGGAGGTAAGAAAAATCAAAAGATAGGAAATTTAAATAGCAGACAAACATTTAGCAAGCTTGTGGGGGAGAAAAATGCTTCCAGTGCCTGACCAGCTCCAGTAAGAGTAAATAAAGTAATAAGAATGAAAACGTTAGAAGCTCAGCAAGTGTTGTCAAATCTGCTCATAATGATGGAGTTCATTTGCCATTTGTGCCAGTGCAAATGGATTTGCTTTATTTCAGGAGCAGGGCTGTATTAATCTCAACTATTGCAAAGCTCAGTTCACCCATGGAGCAAATGGATGATGATTCATTCTTTTCCTAAATAGAGTATTAAGTTCAGTCTCATCTTGCTATTATTTAATTTTCCAAAAAAGTAATTCCAAAGCTCTAGGATCTAACTCCATGATTACATAATTTCTTTCAGAGCAGATGAAATTTAAGGATAGATTATACCACAGTTACCTATGTTTAAGCACTGTCCCAGTTCAGTCAGTATCAAAGTAATTTTATTTAATGACTGAACAGCAATATAGCCTTCTGATCTTCATTTTATAGGATTTTTTCCTATTATTTTATACCTTGACACCTCCAGGGTGAGTCAACCTTACAAATTTACCAAAAAAACCCAAAAAGTAAAAATTACTATGCATTTCTATAAATTTAGTGCACCATACTCAGATGGAAAATCAGAAGCTGTTAAAATAAAAACTTCTGAGAAACTTCACACAATAATACTTCCCAAACTATGTAAATGTCAGCTACCTAAGAGTTCCTCAAATATAATGACACTATTATTTTATTTTTAAAATACATAGCATGATGAATTTGAAGAAATTTATTAAAAATATTTTTAAATTAATTATGAAAAACTATATTCCCTAAGAAGGGAAAAAAACCCCTTGTTATTTTGCAGATGTAATTGTGGCCAGAGAAGTGGATAATCTTGGGGGACATGNGCTGTAAGAGTGGCTTCTGTGGGAAGCTGCCAGAAGCTTCCTCTGCATCAAACAGAGCTAATGCCAGATGGCTCCAGGATGGACCTGCCACGTGCCAAGGCTGAGCCCAACAGGTTGCTGATTTAAAAAGGGGAAACAAAAACCTGCTTGGGCAGGGGGAACAGGAGCAGAGGGAGGAGAATATGTGAGGAACAGCCCTGCAGACACAGTGGTTGGTGAGGAAGGAGAAGATGTGGAACAGAGATCCACCTGCAGCCTATGGCGGACCTCACACCAGAGCAAAGGGATGCCCAAAGGAGACTCTGATCCTGTGGGAAGCCTGCCCTGGATGGGCTCCTGGGGCCCCACGGAAAGGAGCCCACACGGTGCAGGTTTGCTGGCAGGACTTGTGACTTCATGGGGACCCGCAGTGGAGCAGGTTGTGACAAACTGTAGCGCATGGGAAGGACTCATGTCCTCACGTGGAGGACTGTCCCTCATGGGAAGGACCCCACAATGGAGCAGGGGAAGAACTCCTCTCCCTTAGAAGGAAGTAGTGGCAGGAACAGTGTGATGAACTAACCCATTCCCTGTCTCCCTGCACTGCTCAAGGGCAGGAAAAAGAGAATGAAAAAAAAAGTTAAGCCCAGAAAGGAGGGAGAGGTTGGGGGGAAGGTGTTTTTAAGATTTGTTTTAGTTCTCAATTATCCTGTTCTGATTTCACTTGGTAATAAATTCAACTAATTTCCATATACCAGCTCTGGTTTGGCTGTGACATAACAGGTGAGTGATCTCCCTCTGCCATTTTCCCAACATATGATCTTTTTGTTTTATTTTCTCTCCCCTGTGCAGCTGAGGAGAGGAGTGATAGAGAGACTTTGGTGGACAGCTGGCATTCAGCTAGAGTCAACAGTCTTCTAACTCTTTGCAGAGTTAAAAATTGCAACTTTACTTGTTTGTTGTTTTTTTTTTGGTGTCTTTTTTTTGTTGTTTGTCGTTGTTGTTGTTGTAGTTTTGTTTTTTGTTTTCTTAATATATATCTATATAAATTAAGTAACTGGATTTCTTATGTTTAGCGTCCACACTGCTGTCTGTCTTGTGCTAACCAAATTGCTTTATTATCCTCCTGTATTAATCTATATCCTTAGAAACTGGTAAGAATCACGTGTGTAGCTGAGAAAGACTGCTGAATGTTAAATGCATAATGGCAAAATAACCTTACATCTTCTTTTAAGCTCATTTCTGCTTGTACCTATTTCCACCATAAACAGGAATTTCTACATTTAAATGCAAGAATAATATCGGAAGACAGGTGCAAGGAAGAGACTAAACGAGGTTTCTTAACAAACTAGGAACTAAGGTAGGTACATCAGAATAAACGTAAATTTTTACAAGACATTTAAAGCTGTACTGAATAATGTACTGGCTCTTTCTCTTCAAGAGAGGGCAGATGTCTTACCAAACTAGTTAATTGTTCTCTGTAAGACACAGAAAACTTAATCTCTCTTAGTTGATAATATGGTTTTCTCAAGTCACTAAAGCATTGGATGGAAAAAATAATCAATCCATTTTCTTTTATTGAGGTTGTGTGTTTCTGCTAACAGGGATTTGGATATGTTACCATAAAAAACTTAGTTTCTGATGGCTGAAAGCAACTCCTAGCTTAGCAGAAAAACTGCACATATTCACATAAAATAAGGCATTGGAAAAAAACCAAAACTACATTTTGCCAGCTGCCCTTTTTTCTGGTTTACAAATTTCCAGGTTTAAGCAGAGAGATTGTCCTGGTTTAAAGGCTGGAATTAGGCAACTTCAAGAAAGAGCAGATACCAACTATAGAATTTCTGCATCGACTTGCTTATCTTTCATTCTCCCAAGGTGCCTGGCTTTGGACATATGAATCTGATGGCTGCATCTGATTAGGTAGAGATAAAATCCTTTGATAGAAACAGGGAAAGTTATCTGCATTTCTTATTTAGGACTGTAGGGTATGTTCTGACTAGAAGCCACATTATAATTTTATAAATCAGATTTTATTTACTTAAGGAAGAAGTTTCCAACTGTTTACATGTTGGGGATTTTCCCTCCAACTTATGCATACGAAGAGCATGCTTAAAAAGACACACCACTTCCTCCCCACACACGAGACTGTGTTGCAACCATCAAATTGTTAACTTTTTTAAGCACCCTAGAAGAAATTTCTCACTTGGAAATAGTGGATTTTTTTCAAATCCTCTTAACCTCATCGGGTTCCTGTTCCTTTGAATTGATTTTATCTGGTTGTCTTCTGACCTTTCACAAGAAAGTTATTCTGGTTTGACACAAAGGGGGAGGATAAGTAGCAATTGGAGCTATCAATTACCCAACACTGACTTCAACTATTCACCAAAGTTCTTTGCAATTTTTCAGTATTCCTATAGGATCTTTTCAGTATTGGCAGGAATTCAGTTTGATCACTTGATGGTGGGCAAAATCTTATTTTTTTACATAAGTAACTTGGTAGATGATAGATTTAACATGTGCTGCTATCAGGTTTGCTGTAAAAAAAGCCTCTATAAAAATGAAGGAGGAGGGCTTCAGACTGGGGCAAGAGGAGAAGCGCTGGAACTCCTGTGAGTTGTTCACTGTGGCTCCATACAAATTCTTCACCAGTACCAGTGTTCTACTGTGTGCTTTTACCTGCTAAAGGCTGCTCAGGGACTAGAAATTCATCTATGATAGAAGGAATAAATAATTCCAGGGTGGGACAAGTAGAAAATAGACTTGACTCAAAATGCCCGCATACATACTGGGAAAAGGAAAAATAAGTAATGGCCCAGAAGACAATAGATATCTTCTTGGTTTTGTGGCTCTCCTTTGACTATTTGACAGTTTTTCCTTATGGTCTATGCTTTGCTTTAGGCTTAAGAAGAAATTGTTTTAATTTAAGAAGCAGCTAGTCTGACTATGCTATTTTTTTTACTTCCTCAGATACTATTAGTTTAGTGAATTAGTATGTGAAGTCAATGCCCAAGTAAAAAGGAATTCAATAACTGTATTTATGCCAAAATAATTTTGTAGCAGCATGAATTTAGGGTTTGTTGAAGTTCTGTGGTTTTTTTAATTTGTTCATAATGGTTCGTTCCGATTCCCCTACCCCAAAGACCCTTGGTATGTCCCTGGAGGAGAACATTGTCAATCACCCTGACAGACCTGGGGAAAATGTCCTTCCATTTGACCAGGTACTCGAGCACCCACCTTTTTCTTTGTTGTGTTAAGCACCCCTGTCCCAAGTCACACCCTTCGGTCTCCCTCACTGGTTCTAAGTTCTCCCCTGCTTGGGGGAGGTTCTGAGTATTTAAGGGGAGAACCGAGGGTCCAAACTCACTCTGGCACGTTGATTTCAATGGAATAAAAGCTGTTGAATCCCACGCAAGGAGTCCGCTCTTTGTTCCATGCCTCAGACCACGATCCAGACTGAGGTTCAAACCCACCAAGCTTCCCTTTATGTTGGTAGAAGAGCTACAGCTAGTCGGTGAAGCAGCTCAGGAAATCAACATATAATTTATTGCAGCATCAGATAGAAACAATCCAATTAAAAAGTAAAAAGGAATTATCTGGTACCTTATGAGTCAAAACAGAGAAACACAGGTTTGTAGGTAAAAAGATGCCAAAAATGGAAAAAGACCCATGGTCTAGGCCATAAAATTATACTCCTCAGAAACTAAAGCAGTCCTTTCTTCACAGGCATTCTATTAGCATTCAGACCTGGTTTCTGTTTAAAAAAAAAAAAAAAAAAAAAAAAAAGAGATTTTTTTTCCTTATTAAGCTCTGCCTT
>VXBB01001195.1:208426-275754 GCA_013399915.1 Illadopsis cleaveri
TTTTTTTTACTTCCTCAGATACTATTAGTTTAGTGAATTAGTATGTGAAGTCAATGCCCAAGTAAAAAGGAATTCAATAACTGTATTTATGCCAAAATAATTTTGTAGCAGCATGAATTTAGGGTTTGTTGAAGTTCTGTGGGTTTTTTTATTTGTTCATAATGGTTCGTTCCGATTCCCCTACCCCAAAGACCCTTGGTATGTCCCTGGAGGAGAACATTGTCAATCACCCTGACAGACCTGGGGAAAATGTCCTTCCATTTGNCAACACTTGTTTTTTTTTTAAAAAAAAAAAAAAAAAAAGAAAAGTGCATTGTTTTCCTGATTAAGCTCTGCCTTGGGTTCTGTTTCCTTAATTTTTTCAATGGCTCTCCTGGGAAGCGTGTATATGTTACCGAGACATAGGCATGTACAGGGTTCCTCGTGTGTTCCTTGTATGCTTACAGCCATCACTGACAGTGGCTTTGAAGCCTAGCAATGGCTGCCCTGGGTCTGTCCTTCCAAATTTATTTTCCTTTATTCTTCCACTGGGTGTTGCAGGCCAAAATTATTCATATGCTATTTAC
Source organism: Illadopsis cleaveri (assembly GCA_013399915.1). Lineage (NCBI taxonomy): Eukaryota > Metazoa > Chordata > Aves > Passeriformes > Timaliidae > Illadopsis > Illadopsis cleaveri. The sequence goes on from VXBB01001195.1 coordinate 208,993, forward strand.
TGCATTTGTATTCAAATAGTTCTGTAAGACCTTTCCATCTGCCAATGCTTGCAGTAGCAATGAGAACTATCCCTAAACTTGGCAGATATTCTTCTATTCAAGAGGGAGAAACTAAGCACATATGAGCTATCAGTGACCTCAACATGATTTCAGAGCCCCCAATTTCCGAAAGCAAACTGTAGTTCCAAGAATGCTCCTGATGTAAGTATCTATGTAGGAAACATTAGAGTTGCATTGCAAATCTGCCACCACAGCTACTGACAGCCAATGGTATGGCCGAGGCTGCAGTTCAGTTGAGAAGAATAACTCATTTCTGCACAAGCACAGGTGCTTTGAACTGAAGGTTTCCAACCCCCATGGCCGGGGTGAACCCCTCACACAGCTCTGTGACAGTCTATTTCCTCATTGAAATTCTGGAGTCACGGTTGATCATACATTCAAGATGATAAGAGTCTACCCTGCGGAGTGGAACTGCTTCACTCAGAAGGCTTTTTGTTAGCTCCTGTCAGAGAGGCAGCATTAACATGTCCTAAGATCCTTGTCAGGGAAAAAGCAAGCTTTTTCTGAAGAATATTACGTTGGTGGAGGTGAAGGCAAGCCTAGGAGACAACCATGCCTCATTCACTAAAACATGATTAAGGAGATGAACTTACTGTTTTATTTAATCTTTAGGTAGTGAGACATTTTTGAGCACCTGAAGTCAAAAACCAAGACAGTAGCTAAACTGCAAGGGATATTGCCAAAACATTGATTCTTTAAATTGCTGATAAAGATGTCTCAAACATCTGTTAAGAACAAAATAAGCTTTAAGCCTGTGAGGACAAGGAGAGAAGTAAAGGATGCAATGATGGTATGACAAAAAAAGGTAACCCTACTGCTGGCTAAAGAGGATGAATCTTTAAAACAACTGATATTCATGCCTAAAATACAGAGCTTTATGAGGTTTAAAACTTTTAGGGTGTTTCATACCTACACTTCCATACACCTTGGTGTCCCTGGCCTAGAAACTATCATTCAGTAAGTGAACACCTTGATTTTGATCTAATACAGATGCAGGTATTAAAGCAAGAGTCAGAGAAGTTTGTATTTCTGATTATTTATTTTGTAAACTGAAGCAATTATTTTTTCACACAAGTGACAGGAGGACTGGTCTGATTTTGAGGAGCTACACAAGTTCTCCCAGAGTCCTGCCTTTCTACCACAATGGAAAATATTTCTATGGAAAATACCCTCAGGGCACTGGAAAATTTAATAATAAACTTTAGTGATATCTAATATTATAATTAAGTAGAAGCTCACCGGATTAGTTTGAGCAATATCACATGATCCAACCCATTAGAAAATGTATTAATTTGGTTAGACTTGTAAGAAGTAACAAAAAAAGACTCCTGAAATGAACAAACTTACTAAATGAATTTACAATGTGTGACAAATTAAGAAGATTACTGCAGGGTCTCACAAGTCTATACAAAAATAAGTTAAAATTAATGATAAACAAAAATGTGCTCCCTTTGTGGTTTACTTCCATCCAGCTGCATCCAGCTATGAAATGGCTATCAGACAAAATACTAATTAGCAGTAAGTTCAAGACAGTTTCAGAAAGTGATCTGTTGGATTCCAGTACCTTTTGATACTGTCACAATTTCAGGAAAGTTCCTGGAACTGCATAGTCCTGTTGCTGCCTAGGGGCAGGAGCCAGTCAGGAGGTGTGCAGGCTTACTCTGCAACCTGTGAAGGGTAGAACAGCTCAGAATGGCATCCACGTGGACTGAGTGAGAAATTGAAAAGGCTGTGTCTTATCCTTTGTCTCGCTACAGTCTTCAGCAATTGGTTCCCATGCCACAGGGAAGACTCTAAAGCCTTGAAAACCTTTTCCTTGGAAAGCATTTCTTTCTATGGAATGTGTGTGGTTGTGGGATCAGTAACAACTATACAACCTCTCTGATGTGGAATATAGGGTCCACCACCTTTTCTGTATATTTACTGATTTTTAGGAAAGTCAACCAAACACTAGTCTAGACTTGCTGTGGTCTCTTCATTGTCTTCTACAATAAGGTTTCTTTAGAATCCCTTCTGCTGAATCTCTCCCACTGTTTGCAGCTGTTACATGTCTACCAGAAAAAAGACCAGGCCTGTAACTTGTAGCCTCATGGTTAAGGCATCATGATTTGGGCACTTTCTAGAGAAGACAGTGCACTTCCACCTCTGGCACGAGGAAATGCTTAGCCCCTAGCTATCATTAAAGGAGGGATTACAACTCAGATCTCTTTGTTCAAGTGGATGCCCTAAACTGCCAGAGTAGAGCCTAATTTTCCTGTGGCACAGGAAATACTGACAATACTGGATTATTCAGGAATTTTTAAAAAGCTTTTCTTTATAAGAGTTTACACTCCAATGACTATGCAAGGTGAAGATGTTCTTCAAATAAAGATGGACTGGTTTAGTGTGTTAGCCACTCCACTGCTGAAAAAAGGGCATCACTATCATGTCCTCCAATTGTCTTTTGAAAAGGTTTGATGTCTGTGATCAATTTCAGGTGCCAAGCACCAGGAAAATATCTGTGAAATGAATACTCTGTTTATTTCAGGCCTATAAGTGCATCTCAGAAGGGGACAAGATTTAAAGTATAACCTACAGATGTTAATATTGTTTAGCTTTCCAATCATCATATTAGGTTGCTTGGTTCCACTAAAGAAGTCCTTACTCATGGATTGCACAAAAAAATCTAGATATACTGATGAGACCTAAAGACTTTGCTGTCAAAAAACAAATTAGATAATATAGAAAATAGCTTTTGTAAATTAGATTGTGTTTTAACATTCTGGTATTCATTTAGATACAAACTATATCTCTCAAAGCCAGCAACCTGACTTAAAGCTATTAAATGCTACATTCCTTAGTGGAGAGTTAAGCACCTCTAGAAGAAGCTTCATCTGATTTATCTGTTTATGTGCATTGACTGCAAAGTGAGCTTCAGTTTATTGTACCAGTTTTAGGCAACAAATATTCATATACTACCCTAAGCTAGATGGATTCCAGCCTCCCTGTCGAACCTCAGTAAAACCGTGTCAGATCATCTGCGATTCATATTCACAGGAAGAACTTTTCAGGCCACTGTAAGGTACAATTCAGGTAACTTTAGAAAGAACTGAGGTTGACCATTGGTCAATCAACCTAAAGCCATTTTAAAAATTTAGCTGTCCTGAATATATCTTAACCTAGAAATTCGGCACACCTTCCTCTACAAGTCTCAAAAACAGACGATTCAACCTATGAAACTAAAAAAGCCCTGAATACTAGTAGGTCTAGTAGCTCAGGGAGGATTATTCTGTGGTCCAATTCTTAAAATTCACAGCTCTTTTATCGTTCTCTTTTGCTATTCCTTTAGAGTTTGAGAGAGATCACTTAAGACATTCCAGTGATATTGATCCTATGTCCACTTTAAGTCTTTTATACTTGGAATTTCGCCAAGCAAAGTAGTGTGTTTCAATGATCTCAAAGCCAATATCAAACCTTTTATTGTAAAAGTAGGCACTTTAAAAAATATTTTTAGTTTTCCTTCTATTTCTCGGCCTTTCATAAAAGGATGAGTTCTAAAGTTATATTCTGAAGCTGGACTAATCCTTAAAAACATTGTTACACAGGTAGAGTAAGCAAGATTGGTCTAGATTGGTTCTGAGTGCTATGGTTCACTTGAGAAGAAAAAAAAATAGAGCTATTACCCTACTTGGCTATCTCAAGCATCTACTCATTAATTTGCTCTGCTCACTGTGTGTCCAGCAGACCACTGCTGCTCTGGGACAGTTAGGCAGAAACTTTTGCCAGTTTGCGTTGGGCTGCTGCCTGCACTTTCTCACTTTCTTTTTTTTCCCCTGGACCTCTTCTTTTTGGGAATCCTTAGTTTTCAACAACAGCTTTTCTTTCTGGAATACCAAATGCCCAGTTTTTCCAGTCTGAATAATCTATGTGCAGAAGAAAAATGCATGGTCAGACTCCTGATTGGTGGTTCTGTTCCATGTCTCTTTTTTAACTGGGGGATTTAGGATGTGCAAATTTTGTCTTGTCCAGATATTATCAAAATTTACAGGTAGCGTGTACCTTTTGCAGCCACCAAGTAGGCTTCTCTCAGCTAAAACAAACAGCAAAACAAAATGAATATAGTAATGCACCCAAAAGTTCTTTATAAAACGTTAGTGCATTCCTGCATATTTAAGGTAGTTTATTTTCAAATGTTTTGGAAATAATGGAAAGATTTCTCATTGATTTTACATGTGATTTTATGATACCTTGAATATATAATAACACAAAATCTTGGTGCAAATAATAGTGTTGTCCTAAAGGGAATAGAAAGAAATTAAAATTATTTCATTTTCTAGTTCCAAGACAGCCTAGTATTACAGAATGAATACTTAGATCTCATTTTAGCATGTGCATAGTTGTCTTCTGTTTTGGATAATTTAGAAACACTTTCCATTATGAAATATTATTGGACCCTTTTTGGAGGGGTATCTTGCTTGTATCCATTATTTGTAGAAACCCTGACAGGGAAAAAGTTCTGGTGCCAGGAAAACACCACTGGTTGATGCCAGGAAATTTTCTTCAGATTTGACTGGGCAATAAACTATGGAGAATTGCTGTTTTCCTGTTGGGGCTTCCATTATTGCTTTTTAACTGGCAGTACACCAAAGCCACAGAGAATCTAAGCATTGAACCCTGCACCTCTTGCAGCCACAATAACATCCATTGCAGCAAGAAGTACTGAGGGGTGTGACCCCAACCCTTTGCTTTCCAGGACAAAGATAGTGTAGTGGTTTAATACCATCCAGAAATTAAACTCCAAATAAATCACACCCTTTCTCCGTGCCCCTTCCAGCAAGAGAGGGACAAAGGCAGAGAATATGAGCTAACAATTTACTGAAAGCAAACAACAATGGAACAAGAAATGCACAGTAGCAGCACCAGTATTAATGACAAAAGTATATAAAAAAGAGAAGGTACTTAACAAATACAAGGTAAGGTGTTCACCACATCAACTTTGTTCAATGTAGCCCCTGGGCCAAAGACAAGATAGCAGCCTTTCCCACATGGTTCCACATGTTCTCCACTGCTTTCCCCAGACGAAGACAAGATTGCAGGCATTCCCTGCATCCAGTTCTCCTGTCTCCAAGCCTGAGACAACAAAAAGCAAAGATGGACAAATCCCCCAAAAGCCAGATCATCCACACTTCATCACACGTTTTTATCCTGACCCCTACACAGTGCTGGTTCAATTCCATGCTGCCCTGCCACCTCAGACAGCTCTGCCCCACTCCATCCATCTCTGCTCAGCTCCTTGTGGCTTGGGTCAGACTTGGCTGGGCTCACGTGTGCCTCTGCTGCTCTGCTCCCTGCAGCTGCTTCCCACACCAGCACCACTTCCCAGCACCACGCCTTGGAGCCATGTTTGCCACTTTGTTGGAACCGCATCTCCAAGCCACCTCTTGCAGGAGTGGGAGGTGGATAAGCAGTGACAGAGGATGGGATCCACAGGGCTGATCCCTGTAACCTCTCTGATAGAGAGACTGAGACAAAATGCGGCACTTCTGGGGGAACATTTCCTTTCCCCTGAAACTGCACCCCCAGCAATGATGTCAGTGGTATAGAACAGCAACCCAGCCATGTCAAAACAGCACTAAGCTCTGCCCCCTCTCTGCAACCAGGACAGATGGTTAGCAGATAAAGAGACGTGGGTGGTTACAGAGAACTGGGAGGAATATCTAGAATGTCCTGCTTGAAGCCTGCTCAGTCCTGAAGATTAGTAGGGACACAAGGCAGACTTAGACAAAAAAAAAAGTAATAGGCAAGAAAACATTACAGCTCATTTCACTGGACAACGGACATGAATGAACTTGGATCTTCCATGGCATTTCATAAAGCATTTTATATTCCACTATATTTTCCAAACATGAAATTGAAATTGTATTTACGATTTTGCATTGTTTCTCAAAGAAAATGCAGTATCTGTTGGCGCCATGATTTACACAAGAGATACTTTTTTTTCCGCAATCCTTTTCTAGTGGCTGAAATATCAGAGGCAAATCTTTCCCACTACTTGTTAGCACAACAAATCCTATACCTTCAGTCATAGCGATCAAGGTCAGTGACAAGTGTCAAACCTGAACTGATGCTGCATACGAAAGAGAGGGAGCTTAGTACAGTTGCACAAGATAAAAGCTGCCATGCGTACTAGTTCTGACTTACCTGTACTAGCATGGGCTGCTGAGATTGAGTAAAGCCATTTATTAATTCAAAAATTTGTAAAATATCTATGGATAAAGCACATTTGCTCCTGGAAGGACATAGGCATGTTTCTTCAAATTTTTTTGTAGCATCATTGGTTTTCTCTATACTGTTTCATTGAGGTAGCTACAACAAGGGCAAACACAGGAGAGTGATTAGCAGTAGCAGACTTGGCAGGAAATGAAAAATCTGCCTCCATGGGGAATGGACAGTGGCCTCTGCTTTACTGCTATTGATGCAGTCCCATGGAGGTCAACATATGTGAGCTAACAAATATTCAAACAGTTTACATTTATTACAGTTGTTCCAAATATGTTGTGATGTGAAAGAATTTCTGCATTTTATCTCGTCCCACTGATTTTTACTTGCAAGATATAGAAGTCTACTTCATGCTGACCTTTTGCAAACTTAAGACTACCTATGGAGCAACTGGACAAACTAGTAGAATCGTATGATTTCACTATGATTTCACTGATCTGTATTTTGGAATGGATCCATTACAGAGATCTAAATTATTTCCACTATTTACCTCCCCTCTTTTTTATAAGAACAAACTATACAAGATGGTTAGTGCAAATATCAATAGATTCCTTTTCCAAAAAAGATTTGCAAATATTCAACAAGCAGTTTTTATGAGCCAGTTTTCATAAAGTGTTTTGAAGAATGCTTCAAACATTTAAAGAGATATTCTGATATTCTGAAAAAATTTAGTATTTATAGTCACCTTTTCTTTTACAGAGTCCAATAATTTAGGATGGCTAGAACATAAATTTCAGAAAACCAGATGGTTTTGATTTAACATATTTTATTAAAGGGAATCTACCTATTATGTTAATAGTGTGAATTACTAAATTTCATTTTACTTTTAGTGGGCTGGAATCAACACTATGCTTTTTGTCTCTAAGTAATATTATTTATCCATATAATGCATGAAGAAAACCCCAAAACAAACAGAACTAGAGGAGAACAGTGGGTGCAAATCCTTGTAACTCAAGCTGATCAGTTGATACCATTTGATAGGCAAACCTGAAACCTTACAAAAAGGGTTCATTTAAGCTGTATTGAGAAGATGGTATTGTGCTGAACTACACTGTTTGATTAAAGCCACTTCTTCAGAAATATATTTAAATTTAATTTTTAAATTAAAAAAAATAGAAAAAATGTAGTATGAGTGATTAAATTAGAAGATAACAAAATAGAAGGAATTTCCCATCTTGATTGGAATAACAAAAAGAGTGATGAAAACACATACTATATGTGTTACAATTGCCTTCTATATTTAATATTACTTATGTCTATTATCTCCTATTCTGAAATATTTGAATTGTAGAGTAATTTAATACTCTCCTACATGCAAATGAATGCACAGGGCTTTGTTAGAATGAAAGGGCTGACTAGGCTGTGGGCGTGACAGGAAGAACAGACTGTCTAAAAATGATCATGTTAAAACTGCCCTAGGGGAAAGCAGCTTGAACTCATTTTAAGCATCAGGGGAGACTGGGATGAAAAGATCAAATCCCCTTCAGTGTCAAGACAGTGCATGCTCTGTCACATTGTAATTTCAAATGTGAGTTTTGGAATGCCAAGTAGTTGGAATAGTTTAGTTTCTTGTCTCAACTATGTGTGTACTGAGACAAGAACTGAAGGGATATTAACTCTTAAACATTTATACTTATTAGCATGTCTTGGAAATACTTCTGATATCATGCAAAAGGCCTATACAGTGATGCTGAACCAGTGAAAACTGTACCTGAAAAAGAGAAATCCATCTCTAAGTGCACTGCACCCTGTAAATGTGAATATTTTTATAAATATTTAGTATAGGAAACGCTAAGGTTTTCAAAGCATGTGTGACACGTTAGAAAATGTATATTTGAGGATTTAAGTCAGTTTTGGTTTTCCTGATAACACATGCAAAGATGTCTTTAATGACATTTATATATATATTTGACATGCAGAACTGCAACTGCACTTACACTTGTGTATACATAAAAGAAGCCTCATACAGATCTGAATGCTATATAATTCTAGACATTTATAAAAATATATTTTGGCTTGACTTTCATTGTTAAGTGTGAAAATAGTACTGCAACATACTACCCATCAATGATTGATTCCATGCGTTTAGGTATGGACCTTTTTCTTCTCGGTTTTCTGTTATGATGAGTCACAGTTTTGATGAAAACCTCAGCAAAAAAATTCAAACACTTTCACCTAAAAGCCAAATAAGCTGAGAACTCCTTACAAAGCAGTAAACCAACACAGCTTTTACTGGCTGTAATGATCAATACATGCTGAGGATACTGAAAACTGTGGAGGACTGTAAGCTGGGGAGAACAGGCCAGACAATTCTATCGTAATATATGTTACACACTTTTATCTTTAGAAATACCTCATTATAACCTCAGCTTGAAGCACAAGTTCTAACCCAATACTATCCCTGCTTTTACAGTTGTGGCTTATATTGACTGTAAAAGATTCTTATTCGTCTTCACTTAATTTTTGTTTAACAAAGATATTTTTCTTTAAAAGTCCACCAGAATTAGAAGTCAATAATTATGCTGCAGGGGATGCACCGTTAACTGTGCACATAAATGCAGTGTGTGTGCATATATATACAAATGTGTATATATATGTGTATATAAGGTACATATTCACTCTCGACGATTTTGCTGACAACAAAAAGCTGTGTGGTGTGATGCTAATACTGGTCCTGCAGGCAGCTCAGGGTAATCCAAAGCACAAGTAGAGGCTGGAAGGAGAATGGATTGAGAGCAGCCCTGCCGAGAACGAGTTGGCAGTGTTTGTGGAAAAAAAGCTCAATATGACTTGGCAACGTGCTTTTGCAGATTGGAAAGTCAGTGTGTTCTGGACTATATCACAAGAAGTGTGACTAGCAGGTTGGGGGTGGTGATTCTTCTTCTCTACTCTGCTCTTGTGACACCCCACCTGAAGTGCTGCATCCAGCTCTGGAGTCTGAGCACAAGACAAAAGTGGTGGACCTGTTGGACTGAGTCCAGAGAAGGCCACTAAGTTGATCGCAAGGCTGGAGCACCTCTCCTATGAAGACAGTTTGAGAGAACTAGTGCTATTTAGCCTGGAGAAAGGACTGTGGGGATATCTTACAGCAGATGCCTCAGCGTGGGCAGAATAAAGGGAGATCTGGGGGCAGGAGTGTTGTCCATGATGGTCAGGGCTCCCCATGGAGAGTTGACAAGGCAACAAAACAACATTCCTACCACCCCAGCCAGGAGCAGGGCAGCTGAGGACACCTGGGCAGCACCAGCACCGGGTGTCTCCCTGGAGATGGACATAGGCAAGAACCGGGACAGGCCAGGACATGGGCCCATAGGTGTGCCTGGAGCAGCAGGACTCATGGCTGAGCTTGATCCAGCCAGACCCATGACCAGGCAGAGTCAGGCTGTGGGGAACTGGGGCTGGCCCTCCTGTGGCATCACTGCGGCAAGGGCTGCTGGGCCTGAGGGGCTGGTGTGGGAACCTTTGATGTGGGCAGGATGAGGTGAGGCCTGGGGGCAGCATTGCTGTCCATGATGTTCAGAGCTGGTAATGCCCTTGGGGACCCAGGATACTGCTACTGAAGAAGCAGCAATTCACTATAGGATTTATTCCCGAAAATTCTTATGTCTTCCTTTCTGGGACTGCACATGCCTCACCAATAACTGCTGAGATGTAGGCCTGCAATTTCCAGAAATGAAATACATATTGATCTGAAAAAGCAGTGAAAACACTCTCATTTGTTTGACTTGGCAGAGACTGATCAGCATAAATGTCCTGAGTCACTGCTTACCTATGCTGAATATCACCTCTGTCTGCTTAAAAGCTTGATAGCATCATAACTATTTTATGAAAAGTTAAACATTGCATTTGGAAATCTGTAGGTTACTAGCACCCTGTTCTGCCAGGTGACTGTTCATCCTGTTAGACTGTGGGAAGTGTTTGGGGCAGAGCAGCGGCCTCTGGCAGCAGGACAGGGGTACAGGGATTGGGGCCCGTGGGGTCAGAGTCCAGGTGCACATGGTGATCACCAGCCAGCTGCCCTCTGCTCCAAAGAATGGCTTTGGCTGCTTCAATTTACTAGAAGTGATGTAGCTACACAGTCCGTTTATCTCCTTTAAACTATCATCTCTTATTCCCTTTATACAAATGTGAACCATCAGACATTTACCGTTTACAAGTGTTAATGAAATTAAAATTGAGAAACTTCAAGAGTGTTTGTTATGTTTAAATAACATTGTGTGTGATGTTTTCTTTACCTATTTGAGGACAAGAGGTAGGCTGTGTCTGAAACTGCTGTGCCTTTGTTAAAGGGCTCCTGAAGTTGTCCAGGAACATGAGTGTTCCTTGCTGTAAGACAAGAAGGGAAGGGTTAATCTGCACGAATTTCTGCTTTTCATATGCAAAACCACGTACCCTTGCACATACCAGATCATTGAGTCTGAACTTTAAAGACTTAATGGTGGCTCATCCTGTGAACTGTTTAATATTAGAATTTTTAAATTGTCCATTTGCTTTGGTTTGAATATGCACTTGCACTATCCATGACAGAAAACAACGCAGAGTTTTTTAACAATCGAAAAGATACTTTTTAATTTATGAAGTTAAAATAAATAGTTGTACATACAGCCAGATTCTTTTGCTTTACAAGTTGTTTAAATCTGTGCTTTAGAGACAAATGGTTTTATTAGTTAAGCTATAGTGTAAAAAACCTCAATTAATCAGTTGAGCTAAATTAGGAACAACATATGTAATAGTGTTTGAAGTTTCACTGTGCACATTACTTTCAAATCAGGTACTCTGAACACTAATCACAAATGTGTACAAAATGGAATAATCACATTAAGGAATCAGAATAGCATGACTTGATATTTTCTTATTTAAATGCACGGTGAATGTCAGACACAGTAAAATACATTGCAGCTGCTTGATAAATAATTTTACCTTCCTTAGCAATTATTATGCACAGGAATACAAAATGAACAAAATCAATAGTTCTGTTGTATCCTTTGCATAACCAAGATGGATGTGAACATGTTGACAGTCTGTCTAGGCAACAAAAGGCATGTCTTCAGTGAGTAACAGGATACATATCACGTTTTCCTCTGTGGGTTTAATGAAGTACATGTCTTTATTGAGTTTGGTAATGTTATACATACTTTTGACAAATTTTTTCAACATGCTGTTAGCTTTTCTATCACTATTACATCATTCAAAACATTGAAGGTATTTATTTTATTATTATCTTAAATTGTTGACTCATTTTCTTCTACATATGTCCTTGTCTTCTTGACAACCTTTCTTGTCCATGAATACCAGGATTGAATTGTTTCATAGCACATATTCAAAATAAGAAAATAGAAATATCTCCAAGGATTTTAGGTTTTAATCAGTGGAAATTTTTGGTTTTAATCTTGCATCAATAAAATCAAGTAGTACTCAGCCTCTTAATGTGCTGATGTGTGATGGTAATTCTGAAGTTCTGAGAGCATAGACACCTGTCAGTTCTGATGCTTTCTGCCCTTTTTGGAGCCCCAAGTGTGAGAGTCAGCCAAGCGTCTTAACTCTTTAGGAATAATCAGTGGCACAGATAAAAGCTGAGGAAACAATTTTCTTCTCCTCAGGGCAGTTTTGGAAGGTGTATCATACCCCAAGCTGAAGCTTCTTGCTTTACCAGAAGGGGAATCAGGAGGTAAGTAGGAAGGTGGGAACTGGCTTTGCTGCCAAAAATTACTTTGCTGAAGTCCATAAAAGTTGACTTGTTCAGTTTAGGCCTTGTGTGGGCCATGGTGTGCTGCACTTTGAGAAAGACATAGTTTAATCGAAGAATCTAGAGAGCACTGTAATTTATAAAATGTGATTTCTGGGGAAAACAAAGGGAGTGGAATTCTGAAGATCTAGGAAACAAGGCTGGGGGAGGGAGTAACTTCCCAATCCAGTTTGTGGAGAGCAATAATAGAACTAATGGACTTAAAGTTTTCATTACAAAAATTTCAGTTTCAAAGTGAGAAAAGAAACTGAATTTGGGCTGCAATGGGGCTCTGTGGGGAGAGGCCAGACCTGGACAGGACATGGTTGGTTCCAGCTGCCACAGGGCCTGGCTGAGCCCAGGAATGAGGTGGTGGCATCTCAGGGAAATGTATTTAAGACATTAAAACAACTGAGAGATGGGGGAATAACAAAGTCAGAGAAGATGGTGCTTCAGACACCATCTCCAGAGCACAGATTCCTCTGCAGGCTGGGAAAGAGCTCTCACTGGAGCAGGTGGATATCTGAAGGGGCTTGTGGAAATCCCACAGCTGAGTAGGGGTAAAGTGGAAGAAGGAAGTGGCAAGAGCGAAACCACAGTGTACTGACCATAATGCCCATCCCCTCTGCTGCTCATCAGGGTGGGGTTTATGTAGGGGTCTGAAATGAAGGACTGAAACAGAACCTTGGAAAAGGGTGAGGAAAGGTGTTGCTATAATTTTTATCTTTTTTTTTTTCTTTTTTTCTCGCTACCTAAATCTATTTTAACTGGCAATAAAATGAATTACTTTTGCTGAGGTCAAGTCTGTGTAGCCCCCAAGAGTAACTGGTAAGTGATTTCCCTGTCTTACTTCAACCCATGACCTTTCTCATCCAATTTTCTCCCTTCCCCCTGCTGAGTCAGTGAGCAAGTGGGTAGGCATTTTACTGTTATGCAAGGCCAGCCCATCACAAGAACAGGTAAACAAACTTTCTATAATGCAGGAGTGAAAATGGTAAAAGGGAATGCCCAAGGAGGCTTTGGCAAGGGGTCATCTAAGATCTNTTCTTATGAAGCATACTAAAGATCACTTTAAAAAAGACAGTCAATCTAAAAGGCAGCAGTTCCATAGGATGTGGTGAACGTTCAATTGAAATCAGTCACATCGAACTACAGTGTAAAAGTGTATGGAAACACTATTCTTTTACATTCATCATCTGATTTATTTAAATACCAAGAGGCTGCACACCAAATAAACAAAAACCTTAAATATGTTTCAGCAGATGTCCTGCTACCTTGTAATTTTATTCTTCCTACATAGTTTTGGAAAGTTAAGCTAGAAAATGGAAGGATACTGGAATAGTGATAGGAATAGAAAATCAAAGTGGAGAAAAATTACCCATAAAAAGCCTGGCCTGTTCAATTTGACATGACAGCTGAAAGAGCTTGCTAAGCTGATCACCTTTAATAAATAACGTGGTTAAACATAAGAGCAAAAAATGAGTCATTGAAAGTAAAATATATCTTTAGCCTTGGAAATAGACAACAGTAACTCAAGAATATTAATGATACATCCATTTGTGCTGAAGATGAGAAGAAAAGTTTTAACCATTAGAGGAGTGACAATGTCCAAATACTTCATTGTAACTTGCAACAGATCACGTGGCCTGTGCCCATAAGACTTAAATTTGATTTACTTTGCTTAGATATTTAGAATAATTTACAATCAAAACATCAGTAGATACAAAGCATCTATCTCTGCAATACTAATCAGAGATATTGAAAATCAGAGCTTTTTTAAAAATATGCAGAATTAGAAGTTTGATAAATTGCATAGAAGCACAAGAAGTTATGTTTCGTAGATTCTGAAGAAAGACACTGTGTCTGTTTTGTTGTCTACTGAGATGTTATGATCCATTACAAAAGAGAAACTTTGCCCATTAAGAAGATGAAATATACCTACTGCATTTCTTCCACTTATTACTTTGATATAAATATTTATAAAGCTGGACATTTTCCTGCATGAATTAGATGTAAATCATCAGATCATAGCTTAGCTGGATAACAGATATTTAGATAAGGGGTTTTTTTCTAAAGCAAGTGGATTTTTAAGCAAAATTTTTAATAATCATTCCTTGTTTTGTGTTTTGTTAGCTGTTCATGGTTGAATAGCAAATACGTAAAATACAACAGAAGATTAAAAAAAAATATAATAGCTTTGGGTGAAATAAATCTCAGAAAGAATCTTTTTCTTTAATTGGAAAAATAACAAATCTACCTGAGCCCACAGAAAGATTTCAGAAGAACTTTACTGTCTTTCATGTACACATAATTTCAAGTTTATTGATAATGGACTAATTCCAGAAGAACTGTCAGTTCATCAATTAACCACAACGCAATCTCAACTTGTTAAATTCGAGTAATACAAATTTATTTGCATTGTTTAATTGAGTGATAATCTTTCCAAATTAGTAGCTTTTCAAAGAGGGTAGCTGAAAAGATGTTCTTCTAAAATGCCGTTCCAACCATTTAGGCAGTCTTTAAAATATCATATACAAGTCTCTTCTTAGATTTAAAAGGAAAAATAAAACCCTTTAATTCAGAATAATTATGTGGCTATTTTTTCTGACTCAGAAGAGGCAGTAACAAATACCAGAAATGCTTGTGACAGTATTTGCCAATCACACTTCATCCCTGTCCTTTGGAACAATTCGTTTTTACAAACCATGGTCCTTGTTGAAATGTGTTTCTCAGCCTAGAGCTAAGAAATAACAGTGCAGAACTACCAGGTGTAGTGGGTTGATGCTGGCTGGATGCCAGACATCTACCAAAGCCTCTTTATCACCCCACTCTGCAGCTGGACAGTGGAGAGAAAATACAACAAAGAGTTTGTGAGTTGTGATAACGACAGAGAGAGCGATCACTCACCAAATACCATCATGGGCAAAACTGATTTGAATTAGAGATATTAGTTGAATTGATGGGTAACAAAATCAGAGCAGAACAAAGAGAAGTAAAACAAAACCTTAACAACACCTTCCCCCCACCTCCCTCCTTCCCAGCTCTACCTCCTTCCCCCTGCAGTGCACGGAGACAGGGAATGGGAGATTATGGTCAGTTCATTACAGGTTGTTTCTGTTGCTGGTCAGGGACAGGAGTCCTTCCCCTGCTCCATTGTGAGGCCCTCTGACAGGAGATAGCTGTCCATGAACTTCTCCAGTGTGAGTCCATCCCACAGTCAACAGTCCTGCCCAAACTGCTGCATTGTGGGTCACTCTTGCATAGGGTGCAGTCTTCCAGGGACAGGCTGCTCCAGTGTGGGCGTCTCTCTCCATGAGTCTCCCACAGGGTTACAGCCTCCTCTCAGGCATCCCATGGGGCTTTTTCATGGGCTGCAGATGGATCTCTGCATCCCTGTGGATCATCACAGGCTACAGGGGGACAGCCTGCTTCACCATGGACTGCACCATGGGCTGCAGGGGAATCTCAGCCCCAGTGGCTGGAACACATCTACCCCCCTTCTTCTCTCCAGTCCTTGGTGCCTGCATAGTTGTTCTCACATGTTCTCACACTGCTCTTCTCTGGCCACAATTAAAACTGCACAATACCTTTTTTTTTCCTCTTTTAAAATATATTATCACAGAGGCACTAGCATAATTTCTAATTTCTGGCCAGCTTTGGCCAGTGGCCTATCTGGTTTGGGATCTGCCAGGGGTTGTCTCTGCTGGACATGGAGGAAGCNGATGGGTAACAAAATCAGAGCAGAACAAAGAGAAGTAAAACAAAACCTTAGCAGATGCCACCCCTGCAGCCCCCTCACTACCAAGGCTTGGCCAAGCCAACCCAATACACCAGTATAGGTGAATCTGTTACAGGGATGTCATAGATTATGGTAAGTAAGCTACCTCTGAATTTCTCCTTTACCATAATAAGCTGGCCTATGCCTACTGTCTCCATGCATGTTTACTACATATCTCCAAACATCCATGTCTGCTTAAAATACAGGCTCCATTCATGTTTGAGGCTTAATTCAATCAGGCTTTTCCACAATACAAGAAAGATATACAGCTGTTAGAGAGCATCCAAATAAGGGCAACAAAATGGTGAAGGGCCTTGAAGTGAAGCCATTTGAGGGTTGGCTGAGGTCACTCGGACAGTTCAGCTTGGAGAAGAAGAGACTGAGGGAACNTGCAGTGCACGGAGACAGGGAATGGGAGATTATGGTCAGTTCATTACAGGTTGTTTCTGTTGCTGGTCAGGGACAGGAGTCCTTCCCCTGCTCCATTGTGAGGCCCTCTGACAGGAGATAGCTGTCCATGAACTTCTCCAGTGTGAGTCCATCCCACAGTCAACAGTCCTGCCCAAACTGCTGCATTGTGGGTCACTCTTGCATAGGGTGCAGTCTTCCAGGGACAGGCTGCTCCAGTGTGGGCGTCTCTCTCCATGAGTCTCCCACAGGGTTACAGCCTCCTCTCAGGCATCCCATGGGGCTTTTTCATGGGCTGCAGATGGATCTCTGCATCCCTGTGGATCATCACAGGCTACAGGGGGACAGCCTGCTTCACCATGGACTGCACCATGGGCTGCAGGGGAATCTCAGCCCCAGTGCCTGGAGCACATCTACCCCCCTTCTTCTCTCCAGTCCTTGGTGCCTGCATAGTTGTTCTCACATGTTCTCACACTGCTTTTCTCTGGCCACAATTAAAACTGCACAATACCTTTTTTTTTCCTCTTTTAAAATATATTATCACAGAGGCACTAGCATAATTTCTAATTTCTGGCCAGCTTTGGCCAGTGGCCTATCTGGTTTGGGATCTGCCAGGGGTTGTCTCTGCTGGACATGGAGGAAGCTTCTGGCAGCTTCTTGCAGATGCCACCCCTGCAGCCCCCTCACTACCAAGGCTTGGCCAAGCCAACCCAATACACCAGTATAGGTGAATCTGTTACAGGGATGTCATAGATTATGGTAAGTAAGCTACCTCTGAATTTCTCCTTTACCATAATAAGCTGGCCTATGCCTACTGTCTCCATGCATGTTTACTACATATCTCCAAACATCCATGTCTGCTTAAAATACAGGGTCCATTCATGTTTGAGGCTTAATTCAATCAGGCTTTTCCACAATACAAGAAAGATATACAGCTGTTAGAGAGCATCCAAATAAGGGCAACAAAATGGTGAAGGGCCTTGAAGTGAAGCCATTTGAGGGTTGGCTGAGGTCACTCGGACAGTTCAGCTTGGAGAAGAAGAGACTGAGGGAACCTTATTGCAGTTACAACTTCTTAATGAGGGGAGTAACAGGGTTAGACACTGATTTCTCCTCTGTGGTGTCCAGTGATAGGACCTGAGGAGGTTTATTTTGGATATCAAGAAAAGGCTTTTCACCCAGAGGATGGTTGGGCACTGGAACAGGCTCCCTAGGGAAGTGGTCACAGCGCCAAACTTGGCAGAGTACAAGAAGAATTTGGATAATACTTTCAGGCACGTGATGTGATTCTTGTGGGTCCTGTGTAGGACTTGGATTTGATGATCCTTGTGGGTCATTTCCAATTTAGGATATTCTATGCGTCTATGATTCAATGAGAGAGTTCAAGGAGACAGTTAAATATGGAATCATAACCAAAACGGATCAAAAACTTTTGCTGTAGTCCTTTCTTAAATCTATAGCTAAAAAGAGTTGTATTGTATAGTTGAGAAATATGGTGTTACTTTATTCAAACTCCTATGATCTACAGTTGCGCAGGAGAACTGAAAGACTGAACAATGATGAAAACCTACTTAAAACAACTGCACAAGGTAAGTTCAAAGACTGTTTTAGAAAAATCCCCCATGCATATCCTATTGGAAACATGATCGTCCAAAAATGTATAAACCATCAATATGCTATTCTAGTTTTGTATCCATATCAAATTCTTGGTTATGGAATGGGCAAATTAGAGAAAATAACAGTTGCAGATCACTGAGTGTAACTGCAAAGTAGAGTTCTCTGTGTATGAGAAGTCACCCTGTTTGAAACTAAGAAATCACTGTTTTGAGGTAAATTATCTTAGATAATCTTACAAGTAAGGAGAAGTTCATGTTATGTTTCATGGACTATGCACTGCAGGGTGTAGATACAAAATCAACCAGAATCACTGCTGAAGACAGAGATATCTTGGTGGCTTGTCCTGTGTTAGGCAATCATGTGTTTTGGCTGATGCGTGAAAAACTGCAGGCATAAGCTCTGTATTCATGACATTCATGAAAAAACATGCTTTCTTGTCGTCAAGATAGATCTAATACTGGCTAGTTTTCTGCCTTTTCAGGATGTAACATTGCTAATTCTAACAAAGAAAAAGCTGAAGGTTGGAAACTGATGAGAAGAGAACACTGTTATTACTGTATTTTCTATGATTCATGGAAGATTTCATGAGCTCTCTCAGAAAACTGCAGATATACACTCATCGCCTTCATGTCTTTTAAAGTCAGTTTGTCAGGGAACTCTGGACCAAATGGCATGAAACTGACTGCAGCAAGTTTCTGCTGTGTGAAGTCTTCCTGTTTCAACAAGAAGTATGGGGATGACATCTACAATGTGGACTGTTGTAGGTTTGTATCTTATGTCATGGACATTCAGTAGATGACTGGATTGACAGAATCTAAAGGATATCCCTCAAAGGAGCATCTATAAGATAATTCAGAGGAATTTCTTCTTGTTACATAGTTTTCCACTTGCAAGATCTTAGCGCCCTACATAACATTTAATCAAGGAAAGATTATGAGCTCTTGGTTAATGGTGCACTTACACAATGGATATATATTTTGATGCCTAATAAGATCTCTTATCAACTGACATGCAAATCTTGTGTGCTGTGACACAAAAAAACCCCAAAAAACAACAACAACAACAACAACAAAAACCCCACAACAACCCATGGGAGGTCTTATCATTAAGAACATAATTAATATAACTATGTTACTAGTATAGTTTAGTAAAGGTCCTAATTTCTGAACAAAATCTACCTAAATTCTTTTAAAAAGTCATAATTAAAATTTTTTACCTCATGTGCTAGCATGCTTAAATATCAAACTCTTGATTCACTGATTACCTATGTGAAAGTAAAGGTCCTATATGGGAAAATACTGACCAGCATTGTCTCAGCAGAAAAGAGGGAGGTCCATAATGAATGTCTCTCTCTAGGCCACTTGAAAAGATTGATTAATGAATTTTAAGATCAAAAGGGATCAGTATGACCATTTTTTTCTTTTTTTTAGTGAGATTTACGTTTGTATTTGTGTCTTACATATTTCCACTCAAGATTTTCAAAGGGAATAGCCTTCTATCTATTTATTTTTTGCAGAATTACTATTTTAGCTTATGATAACATAGTGTTTCACTGTACAAGAGATAGTGGAATGAAATGGGGAGGGGGGAGAACAAATTACTTACTTTGAGATGGCTAATGCTGTACTTTGCCATTTACTTCCCATTTATTTTGAGAGGTCAAGATATTTCTGTGAGCCTAAGCAAAGGAATATAAACTTAGATTATAATCTTCCTTAATGCAGAAAATCCTATGCACCAACACACCTGAAAACATCAAGTTAACAGAAGATAATGGGTAGGAATTAGGGTTTTCTCTGTTGGAAAGTGAGGGAATAAAAGGAGTTGAAGTATCATGTCAGACCTGTAATGACTGAGCTAAAATTTGGTTGCTGTTGCATTGACATCTAATGACAAATTCATGAAGTACTATTAGCCGTTAGTAAGACAGATTAGTTGTAGGAAGAATAGATGTTGCAGTCACACAGAAGGAGATGGTTTTAAAGTCAAGAGAAATTTTATCCCTCAACTTTACCTTCTTGATAAGCTTCAAAGCATTCAAATACAGCCATCAAAATCTTTATTATGTGGAAAAATTGGATCTCCTGATCTTGAAATTCAGTTACAATATTTGTAAAGGTTTAGAAGCTATTTATTAAAGGTCATTTTCTGTGGTAAGCAGGTTTGTTGGATTCACAGGAAAAATACTGGAAATTAGTAGCTCTGGAAATGCAAAAAAAATTTCCCTGTAAAATTCAAGTACATGTTTATTAGATTCCAAGAGATTGTATCATTCTGTAAAATAAAGCATTGACAAGTACGTCAAAAATCAGCAGTACTTGCAACTTAATGGGTATTTTCTAATAATTGACCATTTCAGTTGTGTAGTGCAAGAGTGAGTTCCTGTGATATCTTGTAGAACTAAAACAAGTACAAATGTTGAAATATATCCATTTCACCTCAAATTCATAACTGAAAATAATGGCAAGATATTTTGAAGGGCAGTGATGAAAGTGGGTATTTGTAACACATTTCTAGTTTTGTGGCAAATAAGTCAATAACTGCAAAAAAGCTTTAGCTATCTCTTCACAATATCTACCTTTGCCATTGAAAAGAATCTAATACCCCCATCTGTAGATATAAGGATGATTTCTTGGAAGCCTCAAAGAACATTCTAAAGTGGACTCCCATTAAGAGTCATTTAGGTCTCAACAGCTCAAGTGGAATGAGTGCAAGTCCTATTTCTCCTGTAATTTGTCTTTTTCATGGCAAGATGTGTATGTTAATTTGGAAATTCTCCATTAGTCCATATTTGTGGTCTTTTTCTTCCTATCTCTTATTTGAATCAATTCCTTAATAACTTTAGGGTTTTCAATTTGATTTTTTTCCCTAGCCTATTTTTCCTAGTATACTTTTTTTTGGTAATTAAATTGAAAAATCAATAGATAGAAAATGTGATTTCTGGTTAGTATAGCTGCTAACAGATAATTTATTTTAAGGTCTTCAGATGTGTGTGATATGACTTACCTTCACTACTTTACAGTTTAAAGATCCCAGTCAAACCTAATAATAATCAAGGTTAATCTTTCTGAATAAAATCCAAGAAAAGGAATTTAAATGGCATTTAAATGAAAGGGCTTTCTTTTCCCATCAACACAAAATGCTTGCTGCTTTGATTTAATACGCATTTCAGGTTTTGAATATAAAGTTTGAATTGAGTGACAACTGTGAGTTCTGCTTCTGCACAGCTCAGCGCCTAAAGCCAGTTATGATTTAGAAAAGAGCTCTGCTCTGCTTGGTAGTTTTTCTCAGACACTACTTAACACAAGTCACAGGATCAGACTCTGAACACCATGGCAACATCCCATTTTTTCAAAATTTACTAATTTAGGGACAAACACACATCCAGAGGAGACTCAGCCCTATGAAAACATTCAACCTCTGTCTGCTACTTCTTTGCTATATACCTTGAAAGAATCTATACGCTGTTTTCTGGCTAAGAAAATTGTTCACTGCTCCTGATATTTAGCTGGTGTGTAGCAAGGAATTCAAGATGGAGAGAAAGAGAAAGGAAGAATGGCTAAAGTCTATTCACACAAGTCATGCCTGGGAGATAAGACTCTAGAACACATTTTTCCAAAGAAATTTTTCAGTAAAATACAGACTCAGTATTGGAAACATAGACAGGTGATTTCCCAGGCAATATGTCCATTACACTATAAACTGGTGTTCCCATTTCTGTTCTCACATTAGCCACTGATAAGGAAATTTACTCTGTTGATGCTATTTGGAAACATCTGGTTTTTCTGTGGTTCACATAAGACACCAACATTCCTATTCCTTGTTCCTGTTTTCCCTATTCCATGCATGAGGTCAGTGACACTCAGAAAAATGCTATAGGCAATGTAATTTTTCACATTGAAATGTCTAGCAGACAAGCATCCACACTCACAAATAGAATTTGAATTTTGAGCTGGGAAATGCATTCATTTTCCTAAGAAAGGCGAGAAACCATCAAGCAAATCTCTAGCAACAAAATCGTTCTCAAAATTGATCTTAAAATTTTGATTTTACAGTTTCTTCTCAGAAGAGCTCCAGACTGGGAGTTTAAGAGATTAAGCAAGGAATACAAGCTGCTAATTGTCTTTGAGCCCTATCGTTTGCATTACTAATTCCTTGGAGTTCTGACAGATTTGCATTTCTTAAACTTAACAATTTACAAATAGTGTGGTTATTAGAACACACTATATATCTAAACTATCTATGGAAAAAAAAAAGGAAAACAGAAATTTTAGACTCATGTTTAAACATTTCTAGAACTAAATTAATAATTTTCTTAGTATGGATAACCATTGCAGTGGCTGGATTATTGTACCAAACTTTAGGCATCATTGAGTGAAATTTCTCCAAATTCTTTGGAGGCACCAATACCCAGAGTTTATGAATCTCAGTTGGACTTAGAAGGCAGATACAGAGCAAAATATATGTCCTTGGCATGCATGGAATGAAGCTTTAGATATCTGAGCAAATTTAATGAAAAATTCAGCCATTAAGGACATTTAAATATTATGTTGGATTTAACTCCAGGTGCGTAAGTGGTGTCTACGTCCCACAGTGGATTCAGGTTTTATTGACAGTATTATGAGTGGCAGATTCTAAAGAAGATAAAACAAATTCTTTCTAACTTAAAGATTCCAACGTTGTAGAAGATATACATGAATGCATAATTATTAAATATTTGCTTGGCTGGGATCCATCTACATTTATAGTGTTTAGATACCATTCAGTATATGAAAGAGTGGTATTCATGATGCAGTGAATGTACTGATGGGACAAATAATTTCAAATCAGAAACTTGTTGACTATGCTGTCAGTAAAACTGTCAATGTGTATTGTTAAATATGACATTATAACTTTTATTTTCTATAATACCTGCTAATATTATTTCATGCTTACCAATGGAAGACACTAAAATAACTCATAATATCTGCCAAGGTCAAATACTGAATGGTAGAAAACCTATCTTGTGTAGAGTTATTCTGGCCAGCTCTTATTTCCTAATTAGTTTATTCATTTGGACTTTTGCTTTATTTAATCCTGACTCTTCATCTTTATAGGGTAACTGTGCACAAAATGAATCAATTTCAGCTGCTTTACTTATGTTCCTTGGAAAAGCTTGAAATCCCTGCATAAATGTTCTTATACTGAATACATCACCTTGCTGGTATTTGTATGCTTGAAAGAGCAATCTTTCAAACATATTAAATTTATGCTAAAGAAATGCAAGTGAAGTTTTCTTGTAATCAGTAAAACTCAGAACCTGAAGAGATATTTCCTAATTTTACTATCTAGAAAATGTATAAGATGTACCTAAGTACTGGTAATTTAATTTTTACATTAAATTTACATTTACAGAACATTATATGCTCATGCATTTAACTGAATGCCTTCTAGTTTTTCAAAAATATTCTTAAAAATAATCGTTTGACAGAAGTGTGAACACTGATATGTTACCATGGTTTTGACTTTTACAAATCAGTATGAATATATTGCAATTCAAGTAGGAGTATAGATAGTAGTCATATTATACTCTCAGCTGGGTCACAAAATCAGTATTAATCTGTTCCTTGCAAGAATAATTTCACACAATGAACCGGCTGCTTTGAATTTGTTTATGAATCAAAGACTGATCATCTTCTCCCAAGCTTTTGACATAATTCAGGAAACTTCATCACATGAAACTCTTGACATGAGTTGTGAACAGAACACAAAAGGAAAGAAGTTCTATTTTTTCAATAAGAAATAAAAAGAGTAAATCTTATTTTTACTACTAAACCATGTATATAAAGAATTTTGGATTTTGAAAGATTTGTAAAAAATAAATGAGATTTGACAGAACAAATTTTTACTGCTACTCAGTGACAGAAGTCCAAAATGAAAATACGTGGGCTTCCAGGGATGTTTTTAGATAAATAGGTTAATAGATATATCAGATATCTTATATTTTACATCAATTAATTGAGATACAAGAGAGGTGTCTGTGATACTGCATATTTTTTGATGGATCTCTGGCAAGAGGTTGATGTTTGAGTCCCTCTAAGATAAATAGCATATTCCAAGTTCATTTCCAGCACTGAAATTTTGAGACACAACTGCAAACAAATTCCAGTTTCAACTGGAGTCAGTGACAAAACTCCCACTGACAGGATTTCATCCTTCACACGTATCTGTCTGGGCTAATCTTATTTGCATAAAGTGGTAACACCAAAGAAGTGGAAGCCTGTTCTCAGCAACATTTTCTCAATATTCTAATTTGCTGTTTTCTCAATTCTAGTAAATAAATGAGAAATACAAGGAGGAGTCCAGCATAAAATTATATGTCCCACCCCAGTCTAGTTGGAACTTCAACATGTTGCTGCTAGTCACTTGAGTGATGGATTACTTCACAACACCTTTTGATTCACTGTGGAAGCACGAGGTAATGATGCAGAATCTAGCAGAGATGTAACAGGCTGGTGACATCAATTTGCAGTATCTGGACTGCAAAAGCAGGCTTATTCTCCCTCTAGATCAAGGCAATGATGAAAATCAGACAAACATGGAAATAGCTGTGGAAACTAGTAAATGGAAAAAATGAAAGATATATCATGTGCAACAGATTTTTTTCTCACGATAAGGGAAAGACAAAGGGTAGAAGGTTTGGCCTGGCCAATCTGAAGGCAGTCTGAAGGGGAAAAAAGGACATATTAATAAATAAAATAAGCAAACAAATAAATAAAATGTCTGTTTTAGCTAGAAATAGCTCTATATGCAATTGTACTCTTTGCAGGCTACAGGATGCTGTTTGCCAGCCACTACTATTATAATATCAGAGACAAAAAGATCAGAAAAGTTGTAATAAGAGAGGCAGCTGCTGCCCTAAAGAGATTCAGCCTTTTGGACATCAGTGAATAAAGAGCAGACATCTACAAATAAACAACCTAGTAAACAAAGCAGCACACTTACATAAGAATTGTAGAAAAAAAACCACTGAACCAGTAGAATAAGGAGAGAAATATCAAAAGTTGTACACAATAAAGAAAGAACTGAAAATTATTATTTATGGATAACTTTACACTGACAATTTGGGTTGTGCCTTATATTTCTCAAATGCCCCGATCTAATAATTTATTCTAGAAAATACTGCTTTTCACCAATGAATTGCAGAGAACAACTTAGTTTTTTTTCCAGAAATATTCTTTGTACCTGACCTTGACAATTAATAATCAGGAGAGGAAGAAAAGTATACCTGCTGCTTTAATTTATCACTTTTTTCCAGTATTATCTCATTATATATTGCCTTGTTATTTTTTTCCCCTGTAAATTCTCTATATTTTGTGAACATTTTCCTTGTATAATTATATTTACAGCAAAATGCAGTGTCCTCTGGATAGTTTTTGCCAGAAATGCAATGAAAATTCCTATGTGGTTTTTTTCCAGATTGGGATGTTTCTGAATTCATACTATGTAAGAGAAGGCATCTATAATTCCCTAGGATGGTGACAGTTATTTAAAATTCAAAAGTTATGGAGTTTTAGAGATTTATAAGAAAATTTTTACTTCAATATTTCACTCCTGGACTTTATCTGGAAGCTAAAATTTGACTGCTGTAAATGGTTGGTTTTACAAGATTCATAATCAATTTTAACTCTTTTGATAATATTGTGTTTTGATAACCAAACAGCAAAACCTCAGCATGAGCAATTCCTGTTTTTATTGAAATCCACAGACAGAAACCATAAATAACTGTTTGTGTCCTGCTGGTAATACTAATTAGCTAGCATCATACAGACACTACTGAAAACAAGCACAGAGTATTGTATAAAAGATTCAGAGGTTTGAGCTACACACAAAATATACAAGTTTGAATGTACCAATGACATAATTTTTTTCTTACAGGCTTTTCAGAGTCAGCAAAATTTATAATGCTTAAAGGACATTCTATTAAGACTACTTCATATTTTTATTTCTCTGTGCTCAGTAGCAACAGTAGACATTCAATCCAGCATGCATTTCAAAAGCAGTCATTAGGACATCAAAGCTTAAATACAGTGGCAAACTGAGATACTCTGGCACGGTGCATCCAGGAAGTGAATTTTTTTCTGGAACAGCAGCTTAATATTCGCACATCTCACAAACCACAGAAAGCATCTCAAACTGCTACTGAGCTATGAAATGAAAGGAAAAGATGGAAAGTGTGCTGGAAGATATTCTCTACACTTTTACATGTTTGCTACCTTTTGTTCTGTAAGGAAAGTGAAAGATGGTCTAAATATCAGACAATCAGCTCAGTGCCTAGGAAACCTGGCTGTTTTCCTCCTCCATTTTCAGTTGGTAACTAAATCCCTGTCTTTGCAGCTGCAAGGATTAAAACTGTAAGGTACTACTCAAGACCTTAGAGTCCAGGTGTACAGAACTGCAGTTCTCACAAGAAAGAGAAGAAATTCAAGGAAAACTTAGTGGAACTCCTAAGAACTCGACAGGGGAGAAAAAACTCACCAGGAAAAAAACCCTGATATATGGTGATAACAGCTTACCGTCATATTCTTAATCAGAATCACTGCCAGAGGCAATATGTCTGAGCAAAACGAACATAAATGCTGTGAATTTCTTAGACAGAAGATCTATTGTTTAATTTCTAATAAGTCAACCTCTGCTTTTTCGCTCTGCAAATCAATGTTTTATCACTTCCAGGAATTTACTGGCAATAGATATTCTGTTACTCTGGTCAGGCTACAAATCTTGGGATTCATTCCATATACTTCTTTCTAAGAGTTGTCCTACATATATAATGGAATGTGCTGCACATTGACAGCTCTCTTGATGCTATATTCCACTCAAATCGTCTCTGAAAACTCATTTCTACTTGGTGCTTTATAGCCTCAAAATAACCAGCTAAAATCTTTAGTGATTGGAGGTAGCAATCTATAGAACTCACATGCAGGCTATGACCTACCACTGCTGCAGTCTTCAGGTGGGTGTCATTACCTGGATGTTTGGTTTCTTTTACACAGTGAGTTCTCCAGCCCAGTTAAATTTGTGACTTGTAACCAGAAGAAAATCAAAAGAGGAACAGCCACCCTATGACTTGAAATCAGTGTCAGTGTTCTGTTAAAATACAGATTAACCTGTAACCAGGCAAGTTACAAGTACTGACTCTACCTCTGTTCTTCGGCTTTTAAATAAAGCTGCGAACAATCTTTCACCTCTCATCTTTCCCCTTCACTTGCACTTCTAGGGACAAGAACTGCCTCTTCTGTGTTCCTCAAAATCACTTGTCAGAATCTTGTTGATATTATGTTTGGGACTTCTGCAATGCATTATTTCATTAACAATCAACAAAAATGTCTTCAATAGTTCTCTTCCTGAGTAGTCAATTATTTAACAGTTTTCATCTTCAATTTTAGACTAAAGGCTCTTCCTGTTCTTCATTCTCTTCTTTTTTTGCCCTACTGATTTAATTTTTAACTAGGATTTTAAACTGGGAAAGGCTTGTATAGATATTGTATATATATTTAATTTTGAATATTTGCAAAGGATCAGTGGAACTAGTGTACATTCGAGTGATCGAGTAAAGGTTCAGCTTCTTGTCATAGACTGAAGGCAAGCATTAATGTAGTAAGGCTGAAAGAGACACAGGTGTGTCCAATTCAAGAAAAAAATTATCCATTTCTTCTTATTACCTGTAAACGTGTTTAAATAGTACTCAAACTTACAACTAAGCCAACAGAAAATACTATGATATGAAAGAGAAAAGGTGTTTTTAGGCATTTAAAACTTTATAAATCAGTATTTATTTTGGCAAAAATTCAGGAGGGCAACTCTATGAAATTAGGGTTCTGAGTTCAGCTCTTTGAACAACATCCAGTGATTTATTTTAAGATTTTTTCAGCTGCAGGAATTAGAACTGTAAAGTACTATTCAAGACCTTTGAGCCCAGACAGTATAGAACAATAGTGCACACAAAAAGAGAGGAAATCCAAGGAAAACTTCATGGAACTCCTAAGAACTTAAAAGAATGGGGAAAAATCACCTGGACAAAAAACATGATACTTGGTGACACCAACTTACCTTCATATTCTTGACCAGAATCAATTATTTAATTATTCCAAACCCAGTAATGGCATTTCAAGCATCTAAATATTTCCAGGTAATAGACATAGGAGCACGATTTCTCTGGGGCTGGCAGCTCATTCAGAATTGTTTTTTTCACCTAGTTGATATTTTCTCTGAGCATATTTGGCCACACTTCACTGCATTTGCATATTAGTGAAGTGTGTGGCAATGGAATTACAAGGCAGAGAGCCTTATCATCCCTGTTCTGGTGTGGGCTCTGGAACAGCACACAGATCTTCTCCCCTGTGGGGTTTGGTTCTCACCACAATTTAAAAGATTTGGGATGCCTTGCTGGTGTCAGCAGCTGCTCTGCCTTCTGGCACCTTTCTGTCCTTTGTTCCCAAGGCATCCCTGTGGCTGGACCCATCAAGCAGGCAGCAGCTCCATCAAGCTGCTCTCCTGGCTCTTGCTGGAAGTGGTTAGCTCAGGGAAGGAGAGACATATCTACCAGCCAGCTAATGAAAAGGTGACACTAGAAAAGCCCTCTGATGTTGAGAATAATGAAGACAGAAAATATATTTGTTAACAGTCAAGTTCTTTGTGAAAGTAACTCAGTGGTTACCTTCAAATAAATCATGCAGTGAAGTAATTTCTACAGAAGGAGATAAAACCTCTTGTTTCTGTTTGCTTAGTTTGACAGACTTTGTAAAAAATACATTATTCCAGAATGCAGGGCTGCTTAACATATTTCCAAATAAGAAAAAGAAAAATGTCAAAGAAGAATATTTAAACTATTTTCTTGTTGCTTTTATTTTTCTCACTTAGATTCTGAAACTAGCTTTTATTCATGAGGTTAAAATTAAATGTTACACATGTGGTTAAACACCATCCTGAACTAAGTCTTGGCTCTTCTTTTTTCCAGGAAGACTTGCCCAAACTGGTGTTTATAACTCCTGTTTATAACTGTAAGCAAATTCATAGCTTTTTGTAGCTGTTATCATTAGTGTGAAATGTAATTATGAATCTCACATATTTACTCAAGCTCTATTGTCCTGTTTTTTTAAACAAAAAGCAGTGTTCATTCTATTTAGTGACTTGGAGTCTGAGTTCTGTCCTCCATTATACTGATGCAATAGCATGAAATAGTAGAATAATTGAATTTATCTACTACATATAAAGTGGGAGCGCCTTTCCAAGGCTCTGTATTACCACAGAATATTGTGATTTGGAAGGCACCCATAAGGATCATTGAATCCAACTCTTAAGTGAGCAGCCCCTACAAGGATCAAACTCACAACCTTGTCATAATTAGGACCATGCTCCAGCCATCTGAGCCAATCTCAGTGTTGTTTACCAGCTTGGCCAGCACCCACACACCTTTCTCTTTGGTGTCTGTGGTGGTACGGCCCACAAGTGTGTGGCAGACGAAGGGAGCAGCACATGTGTGCCCTGTATCAGACCTGGCATGTGGCAGGGCTGTGGGAGACACTGGCTGTAGCTGCAGTTCCCTGGTGGGACTTGCCCGTGTGCTGCCAGGGCCAGGAACACACCAGGACTGCAGGGCCCTAGACTGAGGCCAGCAGAACTTTGTACGTGCGCCCTGATGAAGTCACTCCTTCTCTGCAGGTTGGACAGGTGTTGACAGACAGGATGAACATAAGGAGGACCCAGACTAATTGCCATTCAGTAAAGAAACTCTCATCATGTCCCATCACTCTAAATCCTTGAGAGAAGAAGTTCATGGCTGAGGCACCAAATATTTCATTGACTGGGTTACACTAGTGTATTCAACCCCATATTTCAGGGCATTCAACATTATGACTCTTTAAATAAATCCTTCCATTGTTTTTTCCAATCTTCACAGGAAAATAGAACCGGAAAATATTATGAGGCACTAGTAAAAGGAATTTAACAAAGTTTTAAGAGTACAAGTGCTAAAATTAGGTTATATTGCAAAGATTATTTCAACTGTATTCTTTTGTTAATTACTGTTACCACAAAACACTGTTTATACTGTTAGCCACAAAAAGCCATTTGTGGCTTATCTATCTTTGAATTAGGCTTTTTCTATTATTATTATTATTGTTATTGTTATTATTATTATTATCTTTGTCTATAGATTAAAAAAATCTTTTTTACTCTGGTCCTGAACATTTTACTGGAATTCAGTGGGCCTATGCAAGAGAAAAGTGTTTACAGGACCAAACATGTCTTCTGTAAAAGCTGGCTCTGTTTTTAATGGCATGGAACTAAAATGAAATCCTAATTAATAAAATGCTGCAGAATGTAGAACATAATGATGAGTCATTTTCTTAGTTTTGGTTGCAAGACTAGACTAATTATAAAATAATTTGTACATTCAGAAAGAAATTCTTCCTTTGTTTATAAAACCATGTGATTTTACTTCTCTTTTTTTGTACTGTATTAGAAATATTAGTGTACTTTAATCTTATTTTTATCTTTTTTGAACAAAATGACTTTTATACATATTACGTTTTGTCGTCACACATTAATGCTTGTAGATACTCAATGGTTACCGAATTCTTATTGCTGACTTCCCACTTAATTTTTTCTTTATTATTGGTCCTTAGTTTTTGTTTAGCATTTCCTGATTAGTGATTTGATGACATATTTATATATTTTTCATCTTACAAAATCAAATTTTATGCTATGTGAGGGTGCTTGTGCAAGAAAATATACCGAATTTTACTTCTACTTTTTAGAAAAATAATGTATTATGATCCAAAAAATACTGCTGAGAACTGAAGACTTTCCCATCCTCTACAGTCAACAGAACCAACAGGTCTCTCTGTGATTACTGTGTCACAAAGAGAGATTTAACTGACTGTGGTATGGGTGCCTTGGTTTCCCCAGATCTTTCTAAAAACAGCATTAAAACCAACGTTATTGTACCAATGAACTGTTTGACTGCTGATGTAATTTCTTGACCACACAACTCCAAAACCTAGTAACACAAACTTTAAAAAAATATAAGTCTCTTGGAGGCTTTTTGCTGAAATAGTTACCAAGCATTCTGGAATAGCTATTCAGCAGGTGTGTACACCCATAAAAGCTGAAGTAAATTAATTGGGAACATGAGGATACATTTCCCACTCTGAGTGTGAACAACTGTAACCGTCTTTTGTTGTGCATTTTGAGTCTCAGGAAATGACTCTTTTTTATTCCCTAGCAAACATAAGCAACTCTTTCTTCAAAGATACTCTTTGATTTTAGTTTCGATTTTGGTTTTTTGTTTCATGAAAACACCAAACAGAGATGATCTTTGCCCCACAAATCAGAAATTACGGATTTGAAAGTATGAAATAATGTACAGAGATGGACAGAGAACTAAAATCTGAGGAAACTAAGAAGCTTTAGAACTTTACATAGTAGTAATGTACCCAGCTATAGTGAAAATCCATCATTTACTATTCCGAAAAGAGAAGTGTTAGAGACTTTTAAAAGAAAGCAGGAAAGTTTTTTTGTTAAGTATTGTCAGGGAGTTCATTTTAAGCACTGGGGAAGAAAGGAGGAAGATATTTTGAAAAAGAATTGTTTGAAAAATGAGATGGGTGAAAGACTCAGGGACAGGGCTGACATCTTCATGGTGAATGTGAAATGATAGATAGGAGAAGAGAGATCATGGAAGACCCTGAAAATGAAAAAGCCTTTTATATTTTACATTATAAAACAGAAAGAATGAGTGGAGCAGTACACTGCAAAAAGTGATATGGTCAAAATGAAGACTAACAATAGTCTTTGCATCACTGTTATGAATACATATGAAAAGTACTGGGCTTTTGGGAAATCAGAGAGACTTGAAGTATCTAAAGTTTTTGCTTAGTGACTGAATCTTCCAGAATTGTTCAGTGCAATATACAAGAGGATATCTAAGGAGATTTTCTTTTTAAAAATGAACCCTCTATTACAGTCCCAGGAGCTCTACTGAGAACAGAAAAGAAGGTAACAGACATGAGTAGGGGTAAAGAGAAAAATCTGTTTTATCTGTTCTCATCTCTGAGCATTGCTATGAAACATATCAAATAAAATCTTAGCATGCAAGGAGGTGTTCAGAACAGAACCAATTTTGAGAATTATCCACATGTAGGTGCTAACTCAATACAAGTGCTAACAAATACAGCTTTGGACCTAAAATGTTGTCTGCAGACTTGCTTGCAAATCACCATGACGTTCTCAACACACTTTTCCTCATCCTTGGTTCTTCCTTCTTGCTCTCCAGGTGCACCTGAAGTGAAATTCAGCTGTTTGTAAAATGTCAGACAATTTAAGCCACTTTGGGTATTAAGAGAGGAGTCTACAGAGCGCTTGAACTTTCAGCTAGTCTAGATTAAAAGGAAAAAAATAACTTTTCCTTTAGCCTGAACAGATTATTCCTTCTGGTATTTTGTCAAATGCAACAGATGCATTTGTTTTGTTATTCAAAGGGATGTACATAGGGTTTTAAATGCATACAGACAAGATCTTGTCACTCTTTGCCATTGAAGTAAAAATCTCCTGAAGTTTTAAACAATTATTTCATTGGTGCAATGATTTCAAGTGTATAATAAATAACCTGTGAGAAGACCTCTGCTTGCCTAGTCCTAGTTTTTTCGTGTCACTACCCCTTCACATTCTGGACTCTGCATTTCTCATAAAAACATATTATAGAGATCAAAGTTAACCCCACTTCTAGCAGGAGACACAGCACAATAAGGTAAACACACCACTTTCCTCTGAGCAGAAGTTTAGCACAAGCACTGCAAAAGTTTGATTGATTTATCTGAACAATGGCTGTCTTGCAAGAGAACAGATTGGCACTCAAATCTGCAGCTGAGTAAAGCTGTGTATTGTGGTTTCAGGAAATCTTCCAATAGCAAAATATTTTTCATGATTTACCGACGATCAAATTTTGCCAACTCCCAGAAGAAACTTCTGTGAAACTGTGACATCAAGCACTTATTGGCAACCACATAGGATTTTCAAGGGTTAGAAATTCTAGTGTGGATGAAGGTCTACCTTGCTTCATAAAAACCTATTTTTTGATAGCCTGACAGTGTCTTCTGCTAAGAAGTTTTTCTAGCCAACCTAAGCCAGGAACACTTGACATCAGACATTACAGTGTGCCACAACAGAGCATGAGCCAGTGTATCAACAAGGGTGCTGGGTCCTTTGGAGCTCCAGCCCTTCCAGAGAAAATGGATGTTTTGCCCAGACAAGATGTCTTTGATTGCACAGGTGTTCATTCAGCTGTAGAAAGTTTCCTCTCTCTATGCCACATCAGGATCATAGATTCCCTCTGGTCCTTCCTTAGGACATAGAGCATTTCTATTTTTTTCACTTTCCCTTATTCACTACAATCACTGATGATTATATTCTGCATTAAAATATGAAATCACTTAAAGTGTAAATTTCCTGAAAGAGCAAATCAATAGTATGATATCAGTCAATGAGCTGGCATGCACTTGCATGAAAGAAGAATTTGATGTACTGGTTATACCTCCTGAGCCAAACTGTTCTCATAGGTTTACATCGGTTAATTCCACATTGGTGATTAGGTAAATCCTTATTAATCCATGTGTTTGCAATAGTTGATATTTGCAGATTTCCAGACATTTCTATACTTGGTCTTTGAGTTTACCGTGTAAGAGAAATATAAAAGAGGACAAAAAATAACACTGATAAAAAACTTAGCAATATTAGAAATTCCTGAACACAGTGATATTTAAAAGCATTATTAAATATTGAACACTTTAAAAATGCATCCTTCATTAACTTTAAGCAGAGCATGACACTGCCAATTTAGGATGGAAGGCGTGAAATGGAAAGGAATTTAATACCAACCAAAGGAGGAACGCAAAAAGAAACCCTGCCCATCTCTGCTTACCATTGAAGTGGTTTTTTTCGCCTTCATTCCACTCTCCTTTTCCCCTGAGTGATCAGAAAGAGCATGTGTGTGTGTCAAATCATCCTGGTTTCAGTTTTCTTTGCCTGTTCTTTTCTTCTGTCCATTTTGCTGGTCGTCATAGTTACAGTGACCTCTGTTGTCCTCATCTTTCAGGGTCCTGCAAGGATTTTTCAAGCTTTTCCTTATAACAGCACTTTGCAATGCCAGCTTTTCTAATTCTTTAACTGTTACTTCATTTCCTAACCTATTTGTTCCACCAGTCTTCCCCTTTTCTGTGCTGTGTCCTGATACTCAGAGCTGGCTGGAAGTGCTCGGTTTTCATCTTCACCCCAGTATCAGTTTCTTTCTGATAAAACTTCTCACCTTTGATCTTTCCCTTCTTGAGTATTATTATACTTTGGCCTTGTCTTTGGCTAGCTTTAAAGTAACCTTTTTATATCTCTTTTAGAATAAGTTAAACTAGACAGTCAGGAGTGTAGTAGTTCAAGCAGATTTTGCCTGCTTTATTTTATATTTTTTTAATTTCAGTTCCTTCCTCTGACTTCTGGTTATGAAGGAGTCTGACCAAGACAGCTTCTGCTGTACTAGACAGGGCCAAGGTCAACCCTAAAACCACAGAAATATGAGATGGCCCTTGGCTTCTCCTCACCACTTAATAGGCTATAGCAGAGGGGCTCCTATCATCTCTCCCAGTCAGGCTACTATTTCCACAGCTGCTGCTGTAAAGGGACTAATCAAAGGCAGGGAAAAACAAGCAGAGTGCTAAGAGCCCATGAAAACCTCATGATGCTCAAGAGGCCAGTGAAGCGTTCTGCATGTGGGTCAGAGCAACTCCAAGTACAACACAGGCTGGGTGGAGAACAGATTGAGAGTAGCCCTCAGAAGGATTTGGGGCTGTTGATTAATGAGAGGCTGGACATGACCCAGCAATGTGCACTCCCAGCCCAGAGGCTCAGCTGTCTCCTGGGCTGCACCAAAAGCAGAACAGTCAGCAGGGTCAGAGAGGTGATCCTGCCCCCTGCTCTGCTCTGGTGAGACCCCACCAGCTATGCTGCATCCAGCTCTGGAGCCCTCAATACAAAAAGAATGTGGGCCCATTGGAGTGAGTCCAGAGGAGGCCACAAAGGTATGCAAGGCCTGGAGCACCTCTCCTATGGAGACAGGCTGAGAGAGCTGGGGTTGTTCAGCTGGAGGAAGAGAAGGTTCCACCTTATAGCCCCTTTCCAGTACCTGAAGAGGGCCTACAAGAAACTTGAAAGGGACTCTTGAAAAGGGTCTGTAGTAATAGAACAAGGAGGAATGCCCTTAAATTGAGAGAGAATAGGTTTAGAATAGATAGACAGGGAGGTGATGAGGAACTGGAGCAGGTTGTCCAGAGAAGTTGTGGATGCCCCATTGCTGGAAGTGTTCCAGGCCAGGCTGGATGGGGCTTTGAGCAGCCCAGTCTGGTGGAAGACGTCCTGACCCATGGCATGGGGGGTGGAATTAGAAGATCTTTAGTGTCCCTTTCAATGCACAACATTCTATGGTTCCGTGATTCTATGAATCTATGATTTTATGATTCTGTGTTATGTCAGGGATGAGTGGGTCTTCTTTTACTGTGTTTAGGGCTTATGCCAGGGAAGGAAAGTGTATCCCTTTTGGCGCAGAAAATTATGACTCCTTGAATTTACTCTGTTTGACAGATTTGGCCAAAACTTTGAGTAAGGCTGAGATTTCTATGATGATTTTCATATTAGCACTCAAAAAAGTTTCAGAAACAAGTTTTGTCTGTATCTTCTGTTAGTCTCAATTCAGAAACTGACAACAGGCCAGAGGCACTCACATTATGGTTGCATCAATAATGCTACAGACTGCTTAAACAATAAAATGGGTACTTCACAGTGGTTACTTGGTAACCCTTTAAATCACAATGGTGTACATAATGTAACTGTCAATCCTCTAAACTGTTATGGAATTGTAAACTACATGGTAAGCAGTCATATGCATCTTTTCCATAGATACAAAAGTATCAGATCTGAACTAGCTTATAAATGTAGACATTTTAAAGTTTTTTAAGTATTTACTTAGCACCAAACTCTACTTTAAAAGACAAAGTATGTATGATAAATATATATTAAAAGTATGTCTGAAACATCAATACTGATGGCAAATGTACACAACTGCAGCTTCAATGGATACTTGCAGCACTCTAGTGGCCATTCTTCATAAATGCAACACAAAAAGCTGGAACCTTAGAGGAAAAAACCACACCCTAACAACAAAAATTAAAGGGTGAGAGTTAGGCATGAAAATTCTGAAAATGAGCAATAACACACTGTGTGCATCTAATTAAATTTATTCAAGCAAACCCATTTTAATTTAACAGCATCCTTGCTTTGCATTAGAAATGTAAAGAAATTAGTTTGGAGTGGAACATGTTATAGTTTGTGGTCATTCTATCTTTTGATATACTAGCTCACTGGTTCAAGGAAATTTAATTACTGGGAGCTTTACATAACTCACTTTTCCTTCATCCCACTGAACGTAGGAGGGAAATAATAGGCACAGTGCATCTGCATTAGTCAATAGATATGTGATGAGAAGAATACATAATTTACAGCTCTGATCAACAGAGTTACTGCATGTAAATGTGCTACTGCTTAGTTGTAAGCAAGATGCTACTGTGCTAACATAAAATAAGATGTGTGTGAAAGGAGGGGATTCGTTTTAATGACTTCAGAGACCCTCTCCACTTTTAATTTCTAAATCTAGATACAGATCCAGCATTTGTGTTCAAATTTGTGTATATATTTAAAAATATATTTGCTTCCTCCCTTTATTTTGTTTTTCTCTCTCTCCTAGGAACTTTGGACTATATAAAAAACACTGTAATCAAGACTTGAAAAATGCTAAGAAAAAGGCACATTCCCTTCGGCAAATGTCACCATGTCTGCAAAGGTCAGGCTTTTATTTAAAAACACAGTTTTGCCCCTTCCAGTTATGAGGATAATTGTCTAAAATGTGAATTAAGTGGCAAGAAAACTGTCTGCCTAGGAACTCAGACACCTCCCCAGCCTCTGTGGCTACTTGGATATGTCAACTTTTGCTGCTGTTCTTGCAAACCCT
Source organism: Illadopsis cleaveri (assembly GCA_013399915.1). Taxonomy (NCBI): domain Eukaryota; kingdom Metazoa; phylum Chordata; class Aves; order Passeriformes; family Timaliidae; genus Illadopsis; species Illadopsis cleaveri. Next base: position 245,926 of record VXBB01001195.1, read on the forward strand.
TCAGTCAGTCCTGAAAACCGACAGGTCATTTCCACTCCTGGGAGTCCCTGAGCATTGTGCACACAGGCAGAGAAGTATTTCCTCTTGGGAGAAGCACACAAACATTGCTGCCTGCCAGGCAAGCACGCCCTAGCAAAGAGCTCGTGTCACTATGCTGGCAGTGAGCCAAGAGGAGAGGGAAGAACAGAGAGGGATTTCTTCAATTTTTTAGCAGTTAGAGGAAAGGCTGATGGTCCTCACTTGCCAAAAAAGCATTGTAGGATCTCAGAGAACTCAGATTTCTTACATTCTTTAACATATAGATGTTTCACCTGTCTTAATTTTCTCACCACCCTCTTTCCACAGCATGAGAAGAGCTCAGACAAGACTGTTGGTGCAAGGCCCTTCCAGCATGTTTTGTTGAAAATATTTCTGCTTTCAAAACACCCCTCTTTGAGATCAATAACAAAGAAAAAGGTTTCTATCATTTAAAATTACATATCAAATATGAAAGAAGTAACAAATGTAACTCTGAAAAACATAAATTCCTTTTTTGATGGCCTGTCATTTTGTTGAAGAAAATGGTAGCACCTACCAAGAAAAAAATCCAGTGGAGAGGTAAATAGTTTATATTGTATTTATATGTTCCTGCTATTTTGTCTTTGAAAATTCCCTGAAGTATAAACTTTCTCTGTGGTGGCAGGAAGTGCAATACCAGCTGTATCCATACCAATATTTTATCCCTATGTAGGGGGAAGGCATGTTTCTGAAATGCACCTTTTCTTGTGCACTTTATCTTGTTTCATACATTTTGATTCTGTTCATTTAGGGGTAGTAATCTTTTGGGCTGCAATTTCTACAAAAAGAAAAGAAGCTAGATTTTTCACCTTGTACTGGAATTCAATCTCACACAATAACCCAATGCAAATATAACAGTATCTACCTACATAGGTAATCATGGTCAAAGTACAGTCTTGTTACCAGAAATTTCTTCTCCCCATATTACAAATGTTACTTTTATAAACTGATCCACAGGATAGATTTAAGTTTCCATTTGCATCCACAAATCTGCCATGTGTGACAAGCCATAGCTCGCTAAGTGTGTTATCAAAGCTAAGGCATAGCTCATTTCCCTGGATACTTCTGCAATTTCCATACCTGTTTCCACAGGGCTGCAGAAGGTGCCAATGGGTGCAGTGAGTGACTAGCCAAGCTAATGGCTCCACTTGTCCCACCCTCTCTGCACCTGGCCCATGCTTGTCCACCCTTGGGTCATGAAATGATCAAGGGGACTGAGCAGTGAGTGAGCCTTATTTGCAGGGGGAGGTTGAAGGCAGCATTACCCAGGGAGCCTCTGATCCTGATACTTACTCTCAGAATAACATCTCAGACTTTTGTATACTGGAGTAGAAGAAAACAAGATGGTTGTATGATATTTTTTTATTTGAGGCTTTAATCTGTAAATAGATCTGATTTTAAGAGAGAAGTATTCTGATAAAATTCAACTCCCTAACTATCAGACCAAAGTAAACCCACAATACCATTCCACAGCAGGCTCAAAGTTTTCTTCAATACTACAAAACCTAAAGACTATAGATTGCTGACCAAGCTTACTTCTTTAAATAAATCTCATATATATGAAATAAAATTTGACTTGTGGTCCAGTGCTGAAGAATTTGTTGTTGTTGGTTTTCTGTTTAATTTATATCATTTAACCAAGCAAAGTACATATCATTTTAGTTACTGCAGTGCCCACTTCAGATATAGAGTTGAGTGCAATGAATCATTTTCCTTACAGCCTGTTTTCAATGCAGAGATGGAGACTGACACTGCTGCAGAGCTGACTGAGGAGTTCTGCAGACAGCTTCAGAAATTTAGCTACTGTGTTGGCAAGGTCAATGGTTTGTGCTGATGCTGGTCAATGGTCCTCAAAGTTCCTAATTCCTGGGTGATTGAAATGTTAACTAGCTCTTGTCAAAAGGGAAAAGAAAAAAACGGTCTGGAACATGATCTACTGCATCTGTCAACCTAACATCTTGGTCACTTTGAATTTGGCACCTACATGAAAGTGTTTATCATTTCATCAAAGATTGCATCAATCATTTTAAAGGGGGCATTCAAACACAAATTAAGTTTTAGAGATGCCTGCTTAAATGTTCTCTTAGTTGCTAATGTTGACATGGACGTTCTTATATTAAGTATTGGTCTTGGTCATAAAAGTGAAATAGATATGTAATGGGATATTTTCACAGAAGAAAGAAATGATTAAATTCATTAATGAATACAATACAAGATAATTATTTTCATAAAATGTTCATTAGTAATGACTTTAAATGAATAATAAGCAAGCATCAAGAGGGACTTTTCAGGGTACTAGCTTTGTTATAGTTGGAATGAATATAATTAAACTTGAAGCTGGAAAACACATATGTCCTATGCAATTCTAAGTTCCCTCTACTGAAAGGAAATAAACACTTTTAGCATTACATTAATTTCATAGTAAAATTATTTTTTTACTGTGCCATTTTACAGGACAAAAAATATTTGAACATGATTTGATAATTAGCAAGAGTTTTATTTATTTAATTGGGTTATTTATCTCTAGATATTTTATTGTCTTTTTACTTTGAATGCAACAGATGTAATTAGACTTCAAGTATGCTTCCTCGATTGTTGGAAATGTTCATTTATGTCCACTTGTGGATTTGGGGGAGCGGATACATCTTACTAAATGTCAGCATTTACAGTGTGATCCCCTATATCTGAGCCAGTTATCTTCTGCATGCTTAAACCTAATCAGACAAATGAGTACTTTTTTGAGCATAATTAATCTCATACTAAAGCAGTCAATTGAAAACTGATCAAGATGATTGTCACCCTAAAAGTGCTGACTTCACTGCCATATTAAGAGTCAAGGGTGAATGCCTCACACACACACACACACACACACATTTATAAAGCTTGACGAATAAACCTATCCAGTGTGAAAATGGTAATCTGAGTAATGTAGATGTAATGTTAACCAATACAGTATGTTATATTAAATAAAATATAAACTGCACAGCAACAGAAATAGTTCAGAAATATCAGTATAAGTTAGATGACTTGGAAATTTAAAATAAGATATATTTCTCGTTTGTATTTATAAAAGAATTCCAAAATTAATTAGCTTATTTTAGTAATGTTAAAGGCTGTGGCTAAACGTTTGTTAGGATTTGGTTTTCATGTAATATTTATTGGAAAGAGTACTAATCAACTGTTAGTTCCATGCAAATATGCAATATTTTCCGTGATAACATTCACGCATTGAACTATATAGAGAAGGGTAAACTGAGCTTAAAAATGTATTTGATTAGCCTGTCTTTAGCTGTATATGATACCTTGAGAGTCCATAGTCCCAAAGATGATAGATTTCTAACAGGTTGTTTAATATAATATATCTTATCCATGTAATTAAGAAATTACCATGACAGTGATATTTTAATCTTCCTTGTTGAAGGGCATGTATTACACAGTAATCTAAGAAAATGCATTTTCTTCAGCAGACCTTGCTTCATGCCAGTCAGGGCAGACGTAATCTACAAAATTGTCTGTCTCACATTGTTCAAGTTATGAGAGCAGACATGTAGAAAGACAAAACAGGGTCTTCGTGAAGCTTGACAGTTTTATCTCCTTGTCACAAGCATAAAACTCATTGTATTGATTTATTTGTTTTTCTGCTAAATACTGCTAACTCATTTTGAATATATTATATACTTTCATTTATATATGAATAAAATATTAGAATATCTCCAAAGAACTTTTCAGGGTGAAAAGGGTATTTATGGAGGATGCAACATTCCTTATAGAAAGAGTAGAGTGCTCTTTGTGCCTTGCAGATGTAGACTTGCATTCTAAAAAAATCATCTTGCTTTTCTGAGCTGCTACTTTCAAGCCTAAATGTATCATATTGCAATGATCTCTACTGAAAGCATACAGGCTTTCAGCTCTGTGCTATATTACTAAGGTCTGTATCCTACATGTGAAGATAAAAGATTAATTCTTCACAAACACTGTGGCAACATATACAAAGCTGTGATATAAGGTTGAAAGCTAAGATTTTTTAAAGGTCCATCTTTAATGCAGACAGTTTTTAAAAGTTTGTGGCACTGTGAATACCCACACTGTGTAGTGGTTATTCCCCAGGTAATCTCTGCATAGCAGAGGCAGTTGACTGACTTAACATACTGAGCATGATCCCATTCCAAATTCCTTGAATTATATATACATATTTTTTTAAACAATTTGTATGTGGGTGTCAGAGCAGCAAGACCAAAATGCTGGGAACCCAGGACAAACTGATAAATCTGTGCCATTGCAAAGTGCAAACAGGGTGGAATATTCAAAAGGTTATAGGATAATTCAGGCTGCCAAGGACCTCAGCAAGTTTCCACTTCAAGCCCTTCTTGAAGCAGGGATAACACTATGCTCAGGTTGTATTGCTCAGGGCTTTATCCAGTTTGGTCTTGGAAGCCTCCAAGGATGCAGGCTGCACAACAGCTCCACTTCTGGACTGCTCTCATGGAAATGTTTCAGTTGTATCTGTAATTATGCACACCTTCAGTCAGTGGAGAGAGTATCAGTCCATCAGGCTTCAGGATGAGCTTTATCAGAGCATCTGTTTTACTACAGTTATCTCCAGCTGGTTTTTTTCTGGTTGGCCATTTTATATCTCAAACATACATTGGGATTTGTGGAACATAAAAATTTTGTGTGTTGTGAATGTAAGTTGAATACAGGTCTAGACAGGCTTAGCAAAATTTAGAATCCACACTGTCACAGTTGCATCTGTTTCAGGTTTCAGCTGCAATGAACAAGTTTTATTTCATTGTTAGTCTTTTCAGCAGCCCATCAGAGTGGAGCAGATTTCTTTAACAGTTTTGGAATGCAAAAAAGTATCATTTGACATCTGCAAACCTCAGAAACCAGGAGGTCGAAATTCTCCTTGGGAAGGTGGAAACTTGACAGTTTTGCACAGGTGGTTTTTTAAATTAAATTTAAGAATATACAAATCTCTTCAGAAAAAAAGATACCATTCCTTTATTTTCCTTGAGAACTTGAAGAGTTAAACATATGTAGTCATGTAATGGATGAAGCACAATTTCACATTACACAAAATATCAGAGACTTCAGAACACCCAGATTTAATAGTAGGTGAAATGCCTTCTCATAGCCATTGTTTTTGAGACTGTATTAACTTTTCTTGGAACTTGGGGGCTGTAAATGTGAGCTTTCAGAAAAAAAAATCTACTTTATTGAGACAAAATTTTATTAAAATCTCTCACCACTCTGATCAAAAGTAATAAAGAAAAAAATAAAGAACCCTGAAACTCAGCAGTTTTCTATTTTTCAATAAAAAGCTGAAAGAGAATCTCCTGTTTCTAAATAGGGTGTGATATTTTTTAGTTCAAAATCTTTATCTGCAAGATACTTTTAAACCTATTGATTACAGTAAGCTGATCCAAAGAAATAATGGATATCTTATATAGAATGGAACAAGTCACAAGAAGAGACTGAAAGAAAACCCTCCTATGACATTCAATAGCACTGTAATCAGATAATCAATGTAGAACATATTGCACTGACCGTACTAGGGGATTTGAAACTCTATCACTGCTTTCAAGGACTTTATTTTAAATCTTGAGGCATTTATCTCTTTTATATTCACCAACATTTAAAGTTTACCCCTAAGAACCCCTTCACAGAAAGGTACTTTCTCATCAATGATATGAACAACAAAAATTCACTATCCAGTTGAGGTTATTTTGTTTAAAATACATCCATGAGATCTAATCTTAATATTTACAGGAAATTTCACTCAGTTTCCAACAACTAGACAAACCACCCTTCCACTAATCACAAAATTTATTTTTCCTACTTTTAAACTACATTTTTATAACAAGGAAATTTTAAATTAATGATCAGTGAATTTTATAATTTTATAGTTACATGCACCTGTAGAATCGAATCTATTACATGGTTTTCATATTTTAATTTCTTACTAAATATTTCTTTATTGCTTTTTTTTTTTTTCACTTTCTACTGGGAACATCATCCAAAGGCTTTTCTATTACACTTGAAGTACAGTATACTGCTGTAGTGTTTTTTTTGTGACCAGCTTTTGGCATTGGGAGGGTCACCAGGATGTCTTCTGTTAGAAGCTGCCAGAAGCTTCCCCCATGTCCAACAGAGCCAATTCCAGCTGGCTCCAAGATTGACGCCCCCCTGGCCACGGATGAGCCCAGCAATGACAGTGGGAGAACCTCTGGGATGACACAGGCAAGGGAAAAACTTACAGTGCAGAAATAATTGCAGCAAATGAAGAGAGGGGTGAGAATATGTGGGAGGAGCAGCTCTGCCGGCAGCAAGGCCAGTGAAGAAGCAGGGGGTGGAGGCACAGCAGGTGCCAGAGCAGGAATTCCCTTGCAGCCCATGGAGAAGCCCATGGTGAGGCAGCTGTGCCTCTGCAGCCCCTGGAGGTCTGTGGTGCAGCAGGTGGGTGCCCAAAGGAGGCTATGACCTGCTGGGAAGCCTGCACTGGAACAGGCTTCTGGCAGGACCTGTGGCCCCATGGAGAGAGGAGCCCACCCTGGAGCAGGTTTGCTGGCAGGATTTGTGACCCCATAGAGGATCTATGCTGGAGCAGGCTGTTCCTGAAGAACTGCACACCATGGAAGGGACTATGCTGGAGCAGTTCAGGAAGAACTGCAACTTGTGGGAAGGAGAAGTTCATGGAGGATTGTCTCCCATAGGAGGGACTCCACTCTGGAGCAGGGGAAGAGTGTGAGGAGTCCTTTCCCTGAGGAGAAAGGAGTGGCAGAGACAACAGGTGATGAAATGACCACAGCTCATCCTCCTGTGCTGCTGCACTGGTGGGTGGTAGAGAATTATGGACTGCACTTGAGGCTGTGAACAAGGGACGGATGGGGGAAGGTGGTTTTAAGATTTGGTTTTATTTTTNTGACACAGGCAAGGGAAAAACTTACAGTGCAGAAATAATTGCAGCAAATGAAGAGAGGGGTGAGAATATGTGGGAGGAGCAGCTCTGCCGGCAGCAAGGCCAGTGAAGAAGCAGGGGGTGGAGGCACAGCAGGTGCCAGAGCAGGAATTCCCTTGCAGCCCATGGAGAAGCCCATGGTGAGGCAGCTGTGCCTCTGCAGCCCCTGGAGGGCTGTGGTGCAGCAGGTGGGTGGCCAAAGGAGGCTATGACCTGCTGGGAAGCCTGCACTGGAACAGGCTTCTGGCAGGACCTGTGGCCCCATGGAGAGAGGAGCCCACCCTGGAGCAGGTTTGCTGGCAGGATTTGTGACCCCATAGAGGATCTATGCTGGAGCAGGCTGTTCCTGAAGAACTGCACACCATGGAAGGGACTATGCTGGAGCAGTTCAGGAAGAACTGCAACTTGTGGGAAGGAGAAGTTCATGGAGGATTGTCTCCCATAGGAGGGACTCCACTCTGGAGCAGGGGAAGAGTGTGAGGAGTCCTTTCCCGGAGGAGAAAGGAGTGGCAGAGACAACAGGTGATGAAATGACCACAGCTCATCCTCCTGTGCTGCTGCACTGGTGGGTGGTAGAGAATTATGGGCTGCACTTGAGGCTGTGAACAAGGGACGGATAGGGGGAAGGTGGTTTTAAGATTTGGTTTTATTTTTCTTTTTTTTTTTCCCATTGATTGTTCATAAATGAAAATAATTTCCCCAAATCAAGCTTGTTTTGCCCATGACAGTAACTGATAAGTGATCCCTCCCTGCTCTGATCTCAACCATGAGCCCTGTGTTAAATTTTCTCTTTCCTGTCCAGTTGGGGCACATAGAGCAGCTTTGGTGGACACCTGGCACCCAGCCTGTGTCAATCCACCACAACTACTTTTTTCTCCCAAGATGTCACAAATTATCTACTTTGAAAATAAAATAAATTTTCTTTACTGTTGTTCAATTGTTCATTGTTCACTGTCATAAGGTCTGTCATACAAAAAATGGATGGTTTTAGAGTATATGATATAAAAGCCACTACGAAAAATAAATTACACTGAATTGCATTAATGCATGTGGAGATTCTCACTGCACTGCTACATAAAGAGCAAAGCAATCTGAATCAAAGACATAAACAACAAAATAAATAAATTTTCTAGGCATATAAAACTTGAAATTTAATTTAAAAGAATAAATAAATATCCTTATTTTTCTTCTAGAGCCTATATTGCTCAATTTTTATTTGAAAGGGACTGTTAAAAATTTAAATATTCACCGAAGTAGAATTGCAGAAACACCTGGCCATTAAATTCATAATTAGTTTCTATGAGATTTTGTAAATCCTACTCAAGTTTTATCTGCATCTTGAAGTGTCTGAATATGTTTAGAAACCTCAACTAAACTACTGCTTGTATTTATCAAGAATAGAAAAGAGAAAAGCATTAAGTCTAAGTTTCTAATTAAAGTGTCAGAATGAGATATAACCAAGATATCACAAACTCTAGTAGCAAAGACTGCTCCTCTACCTAACCACTGTTGTGCCAAGTGTGTTTTTTTCCACTGGAGTTACAAATGCTGGCTCTTTGTGTGAATAAGCATGGTCAAGTTAAAGTACCTGCTGCCATCTTATTGCTGGTAATATACAGTTTTCTGAGTGACTTGTGGGGTGCCAAAGTTTTTCTCTGATCCTGACAGAATCTGTGTGTGCTTGCTTCCCTGTAGACAAAAATTTGAGGGCACAACAAAAGACTCCTTTGGTGCAATTTACAGAACAAAATATGTTTCCTGATACCAGCTAATGGATCTGTGGAAATGATGACATGCCCACACAGTGGGGGCGCAATATATAAAAGAAACTCTATAGATCATCACTATTGGCTTCTTGCTACTGCTAGATCAATTTTCGGAGCAGTCAACAGCTAGCTTTGTGACATGTTAGAGGGATGATAAATGACTAAATGGTATAAATGTGAATTAAGATTAAAAAAAATTCATTATTTGAAGTTGGCTTTATAAAAATTAAATATTATATTATCCCTTCTTAAAGTAATTAAAATTTTATGTAAATTTGCCGGATATTTTAATGTAGATCCCTGCTTTTTAAAGTGTGAATTGTTTGTGAAGTTTCAGTGCCAATCTGGAAGAAATTATATTTGCTTTCTAGAAAAAATTCGGGATATATTAACCAGAATTCTCTTCAATGTTAATATTATGAGAATGATAAATTACGTCAATAACATTAGAACTATTCATGCTACAGTGTTTTGCAAGTATTTTTTCTAAATCTTGAAAATCTAAATGTCCATGGCTTTACTAGACTTCATAACTCTCGTTTGTTTAATAACTTAAATACCGATGGCTTAGCGTAAATTTTGTGCATCTCTGTGCAGTGGCAACACATCTCCTCAGACAAAGTCACATCATATATTCTCTCCTTACACAAAAATTTTAATAACCACAGCAGTAATCACAGAATTTAGATTTTAAACTGCGACTTTGTCATACCTGTCAGATCTGCAGTCATTCACCTCATTTGAAGTTCACTGAAAAATTATTATGGTGAAAATTAAGTTTACCTAAAGAAAAGAATGGAAAAATCAACAAATGATTTAAATGGAAGTACATTTTGCCTACTACCAATCTGTTTCTCTTCTCTTAAGAGTGCCTAGAGATTTGATGTGTTCTTTATCAGCAAAGCCTTGAGAAGTGCTATCTCTGAAAGATGTGGGGCAGCTCTGCCACAGCTGTGAGCCTGATACTGGAATCATTTGATGTGACCTGTGAGCTGGCTGGTACTGGATCAGCTCCACACAGTCCTGCCTGCTGGCTGTACTACCCACAAACATCCAAGAGTACCAAAACTGTATGATTGACTGCAGCTGGTAAACAGTTTATGGGATTTCTCTGTGTTTGTCAATTCCATTCTAGGTAGCTGGTCTGAGGATAACATCTACACAAATGTCTGATCTATTTTGAATCATAAGATTGAAAAGATCCCACGCCAGCAAGTTCCATCTGTCAAATTTATATTAATTGGACCATGAAATTTGTCTAACATCTTGAGCTTTTTGCAGAGTCTATCTTCTCATGTTGAAATCAATCAGATTATTACTGACAAGACAAGCTGCTTCTACTGAAAAATTGACAGGGTTTAAGTAGCCTATTAAAATTAAAAGAATGTCCACTTATGAAGTAAATATCACTACTTGCACGTATACAATATGTGAAATATAGGAACGTCCTTATCTTCTTTATGTATTCTTGCAAATCCCTTTTTCTGAAGGTTATTCATGTGCAGAGTACACATGTGACCAGCTGGATCAGGATCTAATATCAAACAGTTAATATGGGGAAAAATCCATAGTTTTCTCTGCTTTGCTATATTGCTGCATAAACTGGAATAATTTTACAAAATTCCTGCAAAAATACAGAGTATTACTTTTGGTATGCATATACCTTTCCCTTATGACATCACAGAAAAATGATTGGAAAATTTTATTACATTTTATCTGGATCATTAAGGATCAAAGACAAAACTATAGCTTTAAGTTTCTTTATATAATTGTTTTCCAAAATTGCAACCCATATGAAATAAAATAATATATTTCATTATTTGAAACCCCCTTCAAAAAGTAAAAGAAGGGAATGAGACACTATAAGCTGATATAATTCTAAAGGAATTCTAAGTTTTCAATGAAGGCAAAATTTTCAAATTCAGGACCTTATTTAGATGTCCTCTCGAGCTTTTTCTCATTCATATTATATTAACTCAAAAGAAGAGACTACAATAGTATCCTTCTGAATATGTAAATTATCCTGTATTAATAAGCTTCAGCAGCTATATATTCTAGATTTAGCTGATAGAACAGCTCAGGCAATAAGAACAAATCAGATCTTAGCAATTTACATTTTTATAGTTCTTGCTAAAGCAATTCAGGATTGACTTTTACTGCCAAGAGAGGGCATAAAATAGTATCTAAAAATTAACTTAGTACACTTCATGTACAACTTGCTTTTAAACATGAGTCTTTCTTAAAAATAATTTTAAAAACATAGAATATAAAATAACCACAATGGAAAAACAAACAAACAAACAAATAAAATAATCCCCTCTGCTCAACTGAAGATGAAGATCAGAAAAAAATGCAATATTGCTGAGATGAAATCCACTGATGAATATAAGGAGAAAAGTCAGCAACAGATAACTGATAAAGAAGGAAAACCACAATGGACAAAGGAACAAAATCTGCAGGTATGTTCTTATTTAAAATGAGTGTAGGAAAATTGCTTTTCAAGCAATAGCAGCATTTCACCTCTTAGTGTCAGATTTTCTGGCACAGAGTGGAAGAATGAAAAATATTTATATTCCTAATAGGTGACATATCTTTTTCGCATATTCTTACACAGCAAAGGCTTTTAAAGCCCTGTCTTGGAAAGCAAGGTCAGACTATATGTATTAGTTACACAGGTTTTGTTATTTTGACAGTTGCATTTCCATCTACTGCAAGGATTTCTGAGATGAAAACTTTAGATCAATATTGCAAATTGTGTAAATATATGCTAGGCCAGGCAGGATGGAGCTTTGAGCAACATGTTCTGGTGGAAGGTATTCCTATCCATTGCAGGGGGGTTGGAAGTAGATGATCCTTAAGGTCCCTTCCAATCCAAACCATTCAATGATTCTATGATTAATACTAAATAAATTCTCACTGCTTCATGTTGCTTTGGGAGATGTAGAGTACAGGGCAGTCCAACAGCTGCTGGCATTCATATGCACCCAACAAGGATCTGCAAGTAGTTTATAACGGACATGAAATTTACAGGCCAAAGTCTAGCCTTTCCTATCTAATGTGCTTATCCTATATAAGGATCCTACCTCTATCCTATATGAGGATAGACTATAAATGGACTTTTTTTTAATTTCAGTCTCTTGAAAAATAATATTAGGTCTATGTAAGGCTATAATCTGTCAGCTCCAGGATATCTTTGGGATAGGACACATTTCCAAAAAGAGAAGGCTCTTGTGATTTGGCAGCATATTAAAATTTTTTTAATTTTCCAAATAAAAGCTGGCCAGTGTTGTACAGAAGGACAATATTCTCAAATTTTCTTCTTTAGAAAACAACTCAGCCACTTCCTGCAGAAGAAAGAATGGGAAAGAAAGCTATCACCAAAACTAATTTATATCATATCTTAAAGATTATAAATCAAGTTTTATCCTCACATAAGAGCATAGAAGTCTCACTGAAGCCCTATGGATTATAAAGATAGAATTGTAAGAAGACAGACATAGAAACACTTGCTCATCATGAACAATGATATTGATTTTTGTGCTAGGAAGGGGTTTCTTCCCCTGCCCTTACAGACATCTAGAAAATCCAGGGTCATACATGGCAGTGATGAAGATTCTTCAGCCCTGACACTCCGCGCATCCTTCTAACTGGTAGAAAATTTACAAATTTGCAAATTGTAATGCTTATTTAGCTTGTGTGGTTTTTTAAGCAAAAACCCATCATGCCAGGTGTCTGTGTGCGCAGGTGCATGCACAGAACACAGCAGAGGCTTATAACTACAGTATCTTACCAGGCAACAACAGAGCAAGTTATTTATCCTTAAGATGATATTAACAAGGTGAGAATACTTGTTTTTAATACATGAGAAAATATGAAATAAATAGCCATTTGCTTAAAGGCCATAAGCCTTTCTGCTGAGATTCTCTGGACACATCTCTACACCTCCACGCAAGAGAACACTCAGCAGTATTCACACTGAAGGCTTCTGTGAAAGTGTACAAGAGTTTTGTAACTTGTTTACTGAAAATTATTTTTTCACAGAAGATCTATTTTCAACTTCTATTTTTGAATGTTTGTGTCAACTTCACCACAGAAAGGAGAGTTCAAGCACATGGTTATAGTGATATCAGTCAAACCACAAGGGAAATCTCAAAGCAGCTGGGATTTCAGGATTTTCCGACATTCTCCTAACTTTCACAATTTCATACTCTGGCCCAGCTGTCACACACACATCTGTGTGTTTATGTGACAAACAGACTTTACCCTATAAACTTTATGTCTGCTATAAATCCTGTACAGGATGCTCTCTGCAGCAGTACCTATGGCATCAAGGTGCTGCAGTGCCAGGCTTGGTGCTAGCAAGTGCTCTGTCCATGCTTGATAACACTCAGAGAGGCTGTATGAAGGAAAAAAGATAAAATCATAGGCTGAACAATCCCAGTTTTGCCCAAGTATTTTCATAAACCAAGTTTCCTAAATCTCCAGTCATTTGCACTGTTCTTTTCTGGATTTTTTGTGATATACCACATCTCTTTTTAAATTTCATGCCCCAAACCAGACAGATCTTTCTGGCTGTGATCAAATAAAAGCATTGTGATGTAAATTAGGATACAATGATACAAAGTTGTCTTGAATTGAAATCTACACGTACTAAAATAATGTAAACATTTTGTGACATTGTGCTGACACAGCTAAGCACAAAGTATGGGCATTTTACTGAAGGGTGTGAGAAATTTGACCACTAACCCATCAAAGAGAGATCTGTGCAGTTCACATAGCAGGCATTGGAAAATGTTTATGCAGTGACCCAAGTATTGCGAGGAAGGAGCTGAGTATCAAACACCACCAATGTGATTAGGTTTGATGTCCTCGTTTATTCTTTATTCTCTGTATTTATGTGGTTACAAGGTAGAAGCAGGCACAGCTAAACAACTTGCGATTGGTTAAAATCTTACATTCAAGCATCCTAAGTAATTGGTTCATTGGTTCTTGTCTCTGGCAGCAACTTCTTCTTTGTTCCATATTATGAATAGCATTTCTGTCTTTAAGCATCTGTGAGCAGGTACAGCAACTTATTATATGTCTTCAGATTCTGCGAGGAGGCAGCCATGAAATGGACCAACTAACTATCACATTTGTTACTTTCTTGCTAATTCAAGGCAAAGTAAGAACAGCACAGCACACAGCAGGCACAGTACAAAACTTCATACTGTTCCCTGAAAGCAGGGATTGTTCAAACCTTCGATCAATAAATTGTGGCCTCTCTCTCCTAAATATTCTTCTACACCCAAGCAGTGAATTTTGCAAAACAGTGAATAGAAATAAAAGGAGCAGACTCTGCAGATAAGCCTGGAGACCAAGAACACCCCAGATCCATGGCCCATCACCACTAAATATGCAGCATCAGCACCCTGATGCTGTACACTTGCAGCTCACATGTGATATAGGTGTGAGGGATTAACACTTTTATATAGGTAGAGATGAGTAGCAATACCATAAAATAACTAATTGTTAATAATAGTTAATATTACTACTAATAATTTTATAAATTAAATAAACTGTTAGTACTGTTAATGAACTGTCAGTTTAATAAACTTTTGTTTAAAATTTTTTTTTAATTTATCAGACTTCTGAACAATGCAGTCAAAGCAATCTCAAATTCTCTGATACTTTTATATATATGTTCATTTGCAATATAGTTAAGGCCTTATCAACAGCACAAAGATTTCTTTCACACATCCTATGGGTTACATATAAATGCAATGAGGATTGCTTCCTTTGCAGCATGAACTACTTAAGAACCTGTTGGGACCCATCATGAATGTGCATAATTAACTATTTCTGTTTAGATGTGCTATCCTGAATTTATTTTCCTGAATTTCAATCAGTTCTTGCAAGATAATTTCAGATAATTAATTCCAAGATGCCGTTAACATGATAATTCTGAAGCAAATATACAGATCCATCCAAAATATTTGAGTCTATAACTGTTTGTAAACATTATTTTAATAAACATTGTAGAAGAAATCCTTAACAAAGGTCAAACTACTTAATTTAGACTAATTTGCATAGGGAAGTGTACAAGACAAGAAAAAGTTTCGGAAGACTGTGTACATTGCTTTGTTGCAAGTTTAGATCAACTGTAGATAAAAAATAATGTTTTTATCGATTTAACATCCTAGCAGCAGAAGATTCTGCCTTTACATGCATTTAGAATACGGCTTCCAGTGTAGCTATAGGTATATCTGATTCCCAAAATCTCAAAACTTATGTCCTATTAATATATTTACAGGAAGCAATTACTCTAATCTTCATGGTTATTCTTCTGGATATTTTGGATGACGTAGTGTGAATACACTTTAGCTTAGTATTGCAGGTATGGCCCTCTTATACCAGCCACCTCAGGATTCTCTGTTATATCACAACCTTGTCCAATTAATGTCTATTCCTACCATTACAACAGTCAAATAATATATTCCATTTTCTCATTCATTGTTGTACATGTGCAAAATTTTCCTGTTATTATGGGACCAAGTACTGTAGTGGAAATATTAATGCAGGAACAAAGAGCAATGCTAAATATATTCATACAGCACCACCTGCTAAAAAGTGCTGTGGGCCTAGGAGATCAGAACAAAGCAGATATTTGCCTTTAATTCTTTTAGGCATTTGTATTGTGCTGTCCTACTTTGTAAAATTTTGCATGCTCACTATTTTTTTCTGCCATATCTTAGGAAATGCACCAATTCACACCAGTGTGCAAGCATACAGCTTTGATTTGGAGGTTTTAAATTTTGCAGCAGATTGGCTGAGCTTCTTATTGTTTATATTTGGTTGTTTATTTCAGTGGTGTGACACTTAGAGGAATTTTCAGCGTCATGTTCAAGATTTGGCACAAGTATTACAACACTTCTGCTGAAATGAGACTAGTGATGGTATAAAGGACTTGGCTTTTCAAAGCAACACAAGTTTCCTGCACTTTGCTAGAAACCTAACACTTAAGAATTGAAAAATTGGTGTTTAAAGAGCTAGAAACACTCACACTTCCTCAGCGTAGATGTTGCATGCAGTACATCATTTGTCATGGTCAAACTCTCATAGTTAATACATGAGTGATGTTCTACAAATACATTTTGCCTTTCAATGTAATTTCTGTGAAAGCAAAAAGAAAATAATCTGTCTTACTGCTTGCTCCTAGTTCCTTGACAGGATAGTATCATGGGTTTAGTGCTTCTGTGCCAGTTTAAAAGGTACTTTTTCACTTAGCAATTGAAATGTAATGATCCAATTATTTAATGAGGATAGTAAGGCACAGAAAAAGGTGGTGTATTTGCTGCATTCACCTACCAGCCCCAGTGTCATTATTGCTATTAAATACTCATACTGTTTTTCAGAATAACCACCATAATGAGACCAGAGCTCCAAAATGTAATATCTTGTCAGAGATAGCTGTGACTTCCACATCTGTCAGCTAACAGAACTGTTTTAATAAAACACAGTGTCTCAAAAGAAGTGTGTGGCTTACTTTTCAGTCCCTTTGTGACAACAGGACTAATGGAAACTACCCAAATATGTCTGAAATCTCAGCATCAATTTAGTGTGAAGTATGGCAAAAATTCCTGTTATTTGTTGTTTGAAAAGGAGCAATGCTTGCACGAATTTATATGGGTAGAAAAAAAGATTAACTGTTTGGAAGGTTCATTTAGCCTTTTCTTCCTGTACTTGCAAAAGGAAGACAAGTTTAGGGAGTGCTATAATCTATAGAAAAAAATTTGGATGCTTCCAATACTCTTCTTCTGTTTGTAATGCAAGAACGCAGTGAGAATTCTATACTCATTTCCATTTCAAAACGATGGCTGGATAGAAACTCATGCCTTTTAAACAAGACATACATTTAAAAATTTATTTTGGAAATCTGACAATTTTAATTGAAGGGTTTGTTTTTAAAAATCTTAGGAGACATGCACAATATCCATTGTAACCAGAAATGTAATTACCTCATACATACCAATTAAATTGTAACTGACAAATGTAACAACATGAAATATATTTATTAAATGTGCACTTCAAAATTTGAAAACCAAACCTAAAATATTACAGAGCAATACTATAGGTCAGGTTTGTTGCAAAATCTTTCCTTTTGGTGAAATTCAAAAATTTGATTTAATTCCCTTAGCAATAAATGGATAATATGCCATGATCTAGGATTGTTTATCTTCCCTGTGTTTCTTTTGACTATGCAGAAGTTGCCTGAATCAATAAAAAATAATAATAATACTAAGCATGTAACTCATGTTAATTCCACATCAAGCAAAAGGAAAGCAAACTGAAACTCTGTAATTATCTTTTTTTCTGGTGTTTGGTGGGGTTTTTTGGGTGTTTTTTTTTTGATTTTGGTTTTTTTTGTTTGTTCGTTTGGGCTTTTTTGGGTTTTTTGGTTCTTTTTTGGGTTTTTTTTTGGTTGGTTTTTTTTTTTTTTTTTTTTGGGTTGATGGTTTTTTTTCCCCCCAAAGAAGATCTAGTACTCTGTTTATTCAATGCATGATTGAAGTTTCTTGGGCTATCTCTTACGAGTCCAGGAACAATGACTAAGAAAGAAAAGTACAGTATGAGAAGTATGCACAGAGAATAAATTGTTTTCCACTGCTACCAGAATGACTGTCTGACTCTGCAAACTGCCTGGAGGTTTGTGACCTCACGTTCTTCTATCTTCTCACTTACCTAGCACAGCAAGTTTCTTGCTTCGTTGATTAAGGGGTGAACAAAGACTTCACACAATGACGACAGAAAGACTGGGAAAAAAAATTACAGAAAAACAGATCAGCAAAAACCAGTAATATTCAGAACATCTGTTGTTGTAGTGTGAATTNAGCCGTGCGACACGGGGCGACCGCCGAAACAATCTGTGCCCTTTATCATCCTTCCATCCTACAGTTGTTCAGGAGAAGAGGCTTGCAATATTTGCCAGAGTTTTGATGAATCTGTCACTGGCACTGATTTCAGATCAGCAAAGTCCACATGCATGCATCGAAATTAAAAGTTATATAAAATGTGCAAGATAGACTTGAAAAAATGGTTTTGTGCAATAAAGTTGATTTTATTTTTTATACATAATTAGCACCAGTAGTTGGATGAAACTGCAGAGTACAAATTAATTTTATCATGGTGAGAGCTAATCAGACTTTTTTTCTGTGCCACCATGAAGCCAGTCAGAATTTTTAAATTTTGCTGAGCTACTGATTTTATCTGATGCTTAAAACAAGCCAACATTGACATCAACAACATTAAAAGATCCATAATGGTTAAGCTGAGGAGTTACTAAGTGCATTACTTAGTGCATTCTGATTAACCAGGTAAGAAAACTTTTTTGTCAAAAGCCATTTTTCTTCATCTGAATTAAAAGGTATTACCCTCGTAATGAAGGATTATTATTCTAATGAAAGATTAATGAGGGATAACTACTGTCCTTCAAAGAAAGAAACAGCCGCAGAAATTGGTATTTCACATTTAATCAATTGCAAGTGTGCAGCTGCTTTTGTCGTTTTCTTAAGGTCATTTTAATACAAGTCAGAGACTATGTTTGCAAGCTTCACTTAGATGATGGAAGGCATGCAAAAGCAGATGATCTTAAACTTTAGCATCACTGCCCTTAAAGAGCAGCAGGTTGAGATATGGATATGTAAAAGAAAAGAATTTTGCAAGGTCTGCATTTTTCTTCCTTACTCTAATAACACACTGGTTCCCATATAATTACCTAGAGCTAAGGTAACAGCTTTTCTCGGTTCCATGCTTCAGAAGGCTGCACCTTGGAATACTATCTTAAACAGAAACAATTTTTGATGTCAAGACTATGGTTAAAAAGGATTTTTATACTTTATGATACATTTGCTACATATTCTAAATAACTCCAGGTACAATTTATGATGGATTTGTTATTTCTGTTGGATTATGATTACACCAGTTACTGCATGTCAGAGATTTTCTGTTTGAGATTTTCTGGCTGAATCAGTTGTTTGAGCTGCATTAGCTGAAAGAAGCTGGAGTGCAAAAAGTCCGATGTTTTTGACTTAACTCCTTGCTTTCAGATGGACTTAGTCTTTAACTACCCTTCATAAACCTGTCAAATACTAGGCAAGGAGATTTACAGCCTTAGAAATACACTTGCTCAACCATGCATTGTCAGAACTGACAAGTAACTTAGGATTTCTTTTTTTTCCTACATTCCATTTTAGATGTTTACTATAGGATGATATAAACCTCTTTTATTCTGTTTCACACAAAAATAAATACTTTTACTGGCCTAGCTTAGAATCCCACTGGCACCTATTTTGCTGAGTTATTGTAACTCATGTTCCATTATTCCCAAATTACACATCACAAGATTATGATCAAAGTTTAGCCTTAAAAACAGATAAGCACAGACTGCAAAATTTTATGACAAGAGTCCTTGTTGGTATTGGTCGAATGAATCATATTCAAAAGCCAATAGTTTGTTGCTTATGGGCTATGCTGCTTCCATGATGAGATTAGTAAATTGATAAATAAGTTACCCCCTGGTGGATTGTGATTCGCTCCAGAATTCTCTGCCTTCTTCCAAGCTGCACAGGAGGATGGGGAATGGGGGTTGGGGTCAGTTCACAGAACTCACAGAATTCACAGAGAATTTCACACAGAATCACTAGGTTGGAAGAGACCTTCAAGATCATTGAGTCCAACTCATGCCCTAACACCTCAACTAAACCATGGCACCGAGTGCCACATTCAGTGTTTTTTTAAACACATCCAGGGATGGTGACTCCACCACCTCCCCAGGCAGACCATTCCAGTATTTTTTCACTCTTCCCATGAAAAACTTTTTCCTAATATCCAACCTATATTTCATTTGACACAGCTTAAGACTGTCTCCTCTTGTTCTGTCAGTTGCTGCCTGCAGAAAGAGACCAATCCCCACCTGACTACAGCCACCTTTCAGGGAGTTGTAGAGAGTGATAAGGTCACCTCTGAGCCTCCTTTTCTCCACACTTAACACTCCCAGCTCCCTCAGTCATTCCTCACAGGGTTTGTGTTCCAAGCCCCTCACCAGCCTCGTTGCCTCCTCTGGACACGTTCAAACATCTCAACGTCCTTCCTAAACTGAGGGGCCCAGAGCTGGACACAGCACTCAAGGTGTGGCCTCACCAGTGCTGAGTACAGGGGAAGAATGACCTCCCTGACACCATGTCTCTGCTGCTCCTTCTTTCTTAGGGGGAGGACTCTTCAAACTCCCCCTGTTCCATTGTGAGGTCCTTCCCATGGGAGACAGTCCTCCACTAACTTCTATGTCAGCTTTTTCTCCTATGTTAGTCCTTCCTATAGGCTGTGGTTCCTCATGAACTGCTCCAGTGTAGGTCCCTTGACAGGACGCAGTCCTTCAGGGACAGATTGCTCCAGTGTGGGTCCACCACAGGATCACAAGTCCTGACAGTGTGGGCTCTCCACTCCATGAGGGCACAGGTCCTGCCAAGAGCCTGGTTTGGCAGGGGCTTAGAACGGCATCAGGGATTCCTTTGGGAATCCCTCTGCTCTGGCAGGGGGTCCTCTACAGACTGCAGGTGAATCTCTGGTCCACTGTGGCCCTTCATGGGCAGCAGGAGCACAGCTTCTCACCATGGTCTACATCAAGGGCTGCAGGGGAATATCTGCCCCAGATCACGGAGAACTTCCAGCCCCTCCTTCACTTATCTGCAGAGTTGTTGCTCTCACATATTCTAGCTTGTCTCATTTTTGGCTGCAATTTGCTCCTGTGCTGTGAATTCCTTCCTCTTTTTAACTATGTTATCCCAGATGTGCCACCACTACCATGATGGGCTCAGCCTTGGCCAGCAGTGGGTCTCTTGGAGCCGTCTGGCATTGACTCTGTCACACATTGGGGAAGCTTCAGGCAGCTTCTCACAGAAGGCACTCATGTAGCCCCCATCCCCAATGCCAAAATCTGGCTATAAAAACACAATTCACAAATGAAAATAAAGACAGGCACATTCTATCTTCTTCTTTGCATGGGATCAGTTAACTTAAAGCTTCTGCATTTCAAACCCCTTTTCCTGTTAAATTTAAGATGGCTGGAGAATGTTCAGGATTAAATCTAGATCTGCGTTTTATCATTTAACATATGCTTTTATTTGTATCTTTCATCATAGAAGAGGGCAGGGAAGAGAAAAATGGTAAAAGGATTATGCAAGAATCGTTATTATAAGAAAATGAATCTGGGTTTCCTCACTGACTCACAATTTCTCTGACTTATCATTTCAATGGATTAACTACTCAAATCAAATTGAATGATAAACTCAGTCTAATATAAACTGCAGAACACATTATTTTTTAATTTTTCTGCATTTCAGTATTTTACAGATCTTTGTCCCAAAATAGACCTACTTCATTTTCCTTGTTTATGAGCATGTGAACAAGGCTGTGGAAACTATAAATAACAGTAGCAACTGTTGGTAGATGAAGTGTCTCGATCCATATTGCAAACAATCCCCAATGTCAAATTTCTTGAAGGAATTAGACTACAGTCAAAACATAGGCTTCACTGTCTTTGTATATAGAATTTGAAAACACAGGTAAGTGATTGCTATAATTCTCTTCAAATGTATGTCATGTTATTTTGTCATACATCTGTGTAATTAATGTCAGCCTATGATTTAAAATCCATGCAACCTTTGAGTCAAATAAAAACTTTAAATCCTTTTCATGAACACATAACTTCTGGCATATGTATTTTTAAAAGGAACATTGGATATAAATTTACTACAGTTTAAAGTACTGCAAAAGATGAGTAGTCCATATGGATACTGACTTACACATATCACTTTCAACAGCTAAGTGCACTTCAATATCATCAAAAGTTACATCAGAGTGCTATTTCAAGCACTCTGTTTCCCCCCTAGCAGAACATCTCACTTCACGATACAGCTCAGGAAATGTTTTTTATTTATTTAAGATCTAGCAAGTCTCTGTGATGACCTAGTTCTGACAAGTTACCTGAGTTACGGAACTGACCTTTTGACAAAGCCAGAAAATGAGATGCACAAGCTAAGGTCATGTTCTCATGTTCCACACATTGTTCAGAAGGTCTCATAAGACTCACATGAATATGTCTTGAACATAGTACAACTGAAAAATAAACAGATTAAAGAAGGAACAGAGACAAAAATTAAATACTCTATTTGTGATTTCTTGAGGATGAGTACTACTTCAGTGAGTTACCTGCAGCCACTATTCTGCAACTTCATTCAGCTTCAGCCAGGCCATGGAGTAATACAATAACAGAATAGGGGAAGGATGTTTTCATAATATGCTACAAGCCATACATACATATATATATATATATATATATACATATGCTACTTGCTATATGCTACTTGCTCTTTTTTTCCCCCCCCCAATCAATCCTGCTTCCTAACTCTTGATTTTCTTCACACACACCTCTAGAAACTAGTAAAGGTTTCTTGCTAGTAAGACTTATTTGCTGAAAGTTTAGACCATGTCTCAGTAGCTGTTTTGTTGTTATATAGCAGAAGAAAATGATTTTATTGAAGAAATATTTTTATTAGGCAGATAAGTGACAGAATTCTGTAAGTTGTAAATTCCACAAGCCATCTTGATTGAGATACGGAAAGCTCAAGGCCCATAGAAGCAGTTTACTGGTTGAAATAGTGATGGCTTTCACTGGAATAGAGTTGATTTTCTTTACAACAGCTTGTATGTGGCTGTGTTTTAGATCTGTGTTAGAAACAATGTTGATAATTCAGGCTGGGGGTGCACAAGGAGTTGGGAGGGGACACAGTTGTGACAGCTTACCCCAAATAACAAAGAGATATCCCAGACTATATGGCATCATGCTCAGTGTGTAAAGGGGAGGCAGGAAGCAGGAAGAAGGGGATGTTTGGACTCATGACTTTTGTCTTCCCAAGTCACCACCGTGTGTGATGGGGCCCTGCTCTCCTGGCAATGGCTGAGTACCTGCCTGCCCATGGGAAGTGGTGAATGTATTCGTTAGTTTGTTTTGCTTTATTTGCATGCATGGCTTTAGCTTTACCAGTTGAACTGTTAAACTTTACCTTCAGCCATGAGTTTTCCAGCTTCATCCGTCTGATTCTGTCTCCCATCCTAATGTAGAGAGAGTGTGGTAAATGACATGATTAAAAATTCATGTACTTTAAAATATGGTTTATATAAAATGAATTGGGAAAATGTGTAACATGACTGTGGTTGAGTCCAGGCGTGTGCAGCTGTGAAACCCGCTTATCAGATCACNGGTGTGGACAGGGCGAATCAGTCTCTTGGGGGACTGTCGCTCTGCCACCCATACTGGTGTTGTTTTTCTTTTATTGTGGCTCTTCCTTTTTGGTCATGGGGTTGTTTTAATAAATTGCTATTTTATAATTTTTGATCTTGCTTTTCATTTATAACAAGAGTGAGGTTGTGTGGTGCTGAGTTGCTGGCTGGGCTTAAATAGTGACAAATAGGTATCAACAAAAATGCTCATACCATCCTTTTTTACATGTTTACATTGTCCACACAGTTTATGTTATTTGTTTTCATTGTTTATATTAAAAAATAATGTTTTTCAATGTTCAGCAAAAACTGAAATAAGAGGAAATTATCATAATTACAATGATTTAACCTAATAAATAATTTCTACTACACCTTAGGTCACGGGCTTTTTTAAATTTTAATTTCATTTTTTTAGCTTGTGTGTTTTCCCTCAAAAGAAGAGTTAAAAAGTAAGCAGTTAAGTGAAACAAATAGTCTAATCCTATCTTGGTTTTGCATCAAAAACAAGATGCTTTAACTTCCTTCAGTGTACAGATAAGCTTCACAACTTTGACATAAACTCAGTTACTGGTAGGTGGTGCAACTGGGACCAATGGGCCCTGAGATAACTGAGATTTAGATATTGGAGAAAGACCCAACGTGCTGAATGACATCCCAGGACAGGGTGCACTGCCTTTGAAGTCAATTGAATAAAGTCCTCTTAAGAGCTGGTGGGCACAGAAGAAGAGACGTTCCCAATACCAAGCCGTTACTTTTATATGGCATTCATGGGTGTATCCACAAGCTTGTTGAAAGTGTTGCCTGATAAGATTAGGCCTCTTAAGGGAAAGTCGTGGATTTGTGGTTTCATTCATGTTTGTCTGTTTCATATAAGCAACCATGTCAGTAGGCTTGTAATGTGAGCCAGCCAAATGACGAAGCGCGTGTCTGGCCTGTAAGCAGATCTGCCTCATTGTGAAGTCCAAAAAAGCCAGCAGCTAGGTTAGTATAAATCTGGTTATTCCACTGAGAACAAAGGTGGACCCAAGTGCCACAATCCTTTCCTCCTTTGCATTCTCTTTCTCACTGTCTTCACTCCCCAAAAGATCAGAATCTTGAAAAAAGGTGAAGCCATTTAGTAGCAAACACATGAGATTACTACAAAATACATTATGTATGACCATTAAGAGGGTTTTCGGTCTTGTATTGCTAGTTCACTTTGTGTTGGCATTGTCCTGCTGGGAGTTAAGCATAATTCTCAAATACCAACAAATCATGGTCAATAGCCTTGGAACATGTAATAATGGAGATGAAGGTGAGATGCATCACTCTGCAGCACACGCATATATCAGCTCAAATATTATCACCCAATATATCTTTAAACTCAGTTCTTACCACCTGTAGCCACAGGTATGAAAGCTGCATTTCCTTCAATTGGATAGGTCCTCTGCTGTAAATTAATAAATAAATTAAACCAAGAAATTTCAGAACACAAACAATCAAAACATGCAGGAATAATTCTGTTTATTAAATGTATCTCTTTTGAATGCTTTTTGAATGACTGGTTTCATGCAAGTACACAGGATAATTCTTCTTTAGGAATTTTTTCTACCTGTTCCTAAACTGCTGTTATTAGAACAGGAGACCTGACCATGGTACCCCATGTATTCTTTTTCTTGTTAATTGAATATTCACAAATTGTACTGGGCAACAGGCTCTGGGCAGCACTCCTTGAGCAGAGGGGTTGGACAGGGTGATCTCCAGAAGCACTTTCCAACCTCAGACGTTCTGTGAAAGTCCAGTGTCTTTCCATGCTGAGATGTGTGCAGCCTGTTGGCTACAGAGGTATTCTTTCACACAAGTGCGAGGTTATTTTGTCAAGTGCTTTCTAAGAGCAAATACTCTTTTGTATACCCTCTTTACAGCTCTTCACTCTCTAGGAACAAATTACTTTTCTTCTGCCCTGCTCACAGAGAAAGAAAAATCTCTCTTTTGATTCTGCTTGTGCCATTTCACAGTGTCTTGTGGATGGGACAAATTGCCCTGCTTTTGTTTCTTTCTCCCCTTCATGCCAGTCCTTAAGGTCTTTGAAATCCTTTTGTCTTACTAAAGTAGTATGGCAAACATTGTCAGTAATGCAACAGCCTCTGAACTCTCTTTTCATTTCCCTAGCGTGTTCAGCAATTCATACCTATTACAGGAAAGGAAGGCTTGCCATTTCCACTGCTGGCAGGGTTAATTTAAAAAAAAGGTTCTAGAAAACATTCGATTCTTTCCTGGTACTTTTTTTCTCCTTGCAACTCTAGTTAAACTTTTGTTCCATTTAATTGTTCTGACTCAATTTTATGTGTTTTTAAGCCTAGCTGCACTCTTGGTACAAGCCAGATACTGTTATAAAGAGAAGATGAGAAGGACATTAATAAAAATGTCAGATTCCTGTCCTCATGGGACAGCAGTTTTTGTCCACGTGCCCTGTGGGATGATCTTGGCTGTAGACTCTACTGCTGAGAAAGTAAAGTACAGTGTGAGGTGTTGTGCTGCAGCAATGCCCAGCTCTGTGATCATCAAAGGCACACACACTGCAGAAGCACTGGTAATAGACACAACTCACAAGCTGCCCACAGAGTCAAGTGAAATGGTTGACAGAGAGGAATAGATGTGGCAAAACTTCTTGGTCTGGTTTTTAAAGGGAAAATTGAAATCTCACTTCCATAAACTTGAGATATAAATCAAAAAAGGGATATTACTGCGTGCTGGAGAAACTCAATCTGTCCTGAATTCCTTTGGCTAAGAATTGGAGATGATTCTTAAAATGGCACTGTTTGGAAGGGGCCTGAAGCAGAAGAAATAATAATAATAATAATAATTCTGTATTTATTTTTTCTTGTTGAAATTTGCTTGTCTTCCATTAATTTTCAGGTGCTAGCTTTAAACTGAATCTCCAAAAAACCAAAATTCAACTAAAAAGGGGAAGGAAGAAAAAAAAAAGAAGATTGAAATCCACGGGGTCATTGCAACAAAAGCAGGGGTCATCTTTGCATTAACTGTAGGACTAAAAGCAAAGATTTCTGTCCCTGCACTTGAATTAATATATGATGCTAGGCAGGTTATTTAATTGTGTTTTAGTTTCCCCACTTTTGAGGTAAGTCTAGTGGAATCTTGTGAAGGATAATATATTTCTCCATCACTTTGAGATCTTTGAATATAACAGGCTATTGCACTGAAGTAGGTCCTTATGGGACATCACACAAAATTAAAATGCAACACTGACAGTCATATCCTTTGGGCTGTGTGTTTTGGTTTTTTTTAATTGTCTAAACAAGTCAGTTTGCATATTTATAGTAAGAGTGTTACCTTTTACATCTTGGATTTTTAACTTGGTCACAAAGGAGAAGCAGCATTTGAGGAAAAAACTTAGATAAAAATTTAATTTAGGGAAATATATGTTATTATTGAAATCAATGTGTCTTTCTGTGGGTTTACGCTCAACGGTGTAAAATATTATGTAGGATGTGGGTCAGAAAACTTTGCAACTCAAAAAATTCAATCCCTTCTGTCACTCAGCACTGACAGTGGGTGAATTAATATCAGTCAATGCCTAACTGGGCTCAGAACATCATGTGCATGAGCTGTTGCCACTTGCTGGTGGAAACAAGGCCAAGAGCTTAAGCCAGGGAAAAGCCTTTTGAAAGCTCTTGGCTAGCTCTCAGTTCCATCCATTGACAACTAGTAGTTTTATGTTACAAACATAGATATTTGCCAAAGTAGAGACTGTTGGTGTTGCATAGAACCTTTAAATAACAAGCAGCAGCAAGATTTTTCAAAAGCACTGGGTAAGCAGCAACAGCTGTTACCAGCTGCAAACTGCCACAAAGTCAGGACTCTCTTGCAGCCTGAAAGAGACAACAAGTAGTCAAAAATTATTGCCTTAGCAATTTTCCACTAGGGATCATGTTGCTGTAAATTTGCCATCAAGACAGTTGTATTTCTCAGCCACCTAGGACTGCCGGGTTGTGGCATGCTGGAGGGGGAGTGTGGGCCATCTTGACTAGACTGGGTATCTCAGGGTTTTTCTCAAGCCTAAGCTCCAGCAGGACAATGAAACCTCATCTCCTCAGTGCGCACTGAATGAGGGACTTAACAATGCAGCTTTAGAGTCATCAAAACATTGACTGCTTGTCACTGTTAGGGACACAAAAAAACTACACACTCACCATCAGGCTGAAGTGAGGAAAGAAGAGGAAGGATAGTTTATTATGATTTGGGGTTTAAATAGGATTTGGAATTTGGTTGAGGATTGGTAGATGAGAGGAACACCTCTCTGACCCCAATGGTCAATTCAGAAGTTCATCACAGAGAGGTATGTGAAAACAATCCACTTGTTTATGTTACATGTGTGAGAAACTCCAGTTCAAGAATGTAAACCATCAGAAGGCTGAACAATCAGGCCGACAACTACTGTTTCATTTCAAAATACCTGGAAAACAAGATGGAGCTGATCTGCACCTCTGCTATTTGGTTGTATGGTGGCAAAGGACCTGGAGCAGGAGCTCCTGTTGTGGGGACTATATATGATCAAGGGATATGAACTGTACAGCAGACTTCCCAGAGAATCCTACAACTTTTGTGCAAAATTTTTGTGGCGTTCCTTTCACTCCCATATACAGGTTGAAGGAGAGATCAAAGAGAAAAATGATGTCTTGCAGGTTGAGACATTCTCTTGGCTTCAGAGAAAATCACAAGTTTTACCTCTTGATCACATGATTTAGTGCTTGGTCTATTCCAGTACCATACACTCTGTATCCCACACTTGTGCAAAGTGCAAAATTATAAAGCCAGTAAAAGTCACACAGTCACTATTTTAGCCTACCAGTCACCCACACATTTTGAAAGAAATGCCTTGAAGAGAGGATTAAGACCTTTAAATCCTGAGTGGAGAAAATTACCTGCTCAGAGAATTTTATAAATCTCTGAAACCCTACAAAATGAAAAGGAAGGATTTAAAACATTCTTTTTCCTCTATGTATTTAGCTGACAAGGCTGGCAAACTAAGGTTATGTTTAGTAGAAGTCCAACCTCTAAATCAATAAAAATTCTCTCTTCTGGAGACATTGTTCTGCGTTCTGTATTTAAGAAGCAGCATATGCATTTGGGCTTAAATTTGGCAAGTTAAGCTGTGTGAATGTGCCTTAAAAAGAGGATTCCCAACAACTGTGTCTGTGCCCAAGATCCATGTTCCAACCTTTGTATCTGTAAGAGGCCCAGTCATCCCACCATGAGCCATAACCTAAATTCTTTTCGTAGCTTGACTACTAAGCCCACCTTGAATTTTCTCATGTTTTCACCTTTCATTTAGTGCAATGAACCAGAAATATTTGCTAAAGGAATATAAGATCTTTCTCAGCAGCCCTACACAATCCTGTCTAGCAGGAGAGCTCAATGAGAACAGTCTAGCATCTTTGTGTGAGCTGATATACTTTCCACCTCATTTCAAGCAATTTCTAAATATTGCAGAATGCTGCTGATGAAAACAGAACAGAAGAAATTTGCAACATTACCTGAAAGGTTGAATAAATCCCTACTTGTCATTGACCAGATAAACTTGTTTATTACAAAAAAGTATCTCAGTAGTGAACACGGAGATGAATCTGCATTTAGGCAATTTATTAAAATTTAATTAGATTCTCTAAAATGCACTCTTAGGTACTACTTTATAATTTTCCATCTACAGTGTTGAAAACTCAATTACTACTGCAAAAAAGTGGAGTATTTAATAATATACACTTTTATATTTACATATTGATCTCTTTTTTATATAAATAATAAGACAAGAATATTAATAACAGCAAAAAATAGCAGATTTGTTAATTTAAGACTAAAATGTGTTGGCAATACTCCCAATATTAAGGCACATCTTTAATGACTGAGAGAAATTGTGAGAAGTGCAGAGCCAACACAGTGATTTCCATTCCAGGGCAATGTTATTTGCCCCAGTATAAGCACCAATTAGTTTTAGACTTCTTTCCTAAATGATTTAGTTTCTGTGTTTAATTTGGGAAACTTGCACAGCTGGTAATGGAAGAGAAGACCTCACATACCTTATTTTGAATTTCCTTTTACAATTTTACTATGCAGCTTTTTACACAGTCCTATTGTCTATTGATACCACTGAAATAGCACTGGCCCCACTGTATACTCTTTCATCACCGTCAGCCAAATATTATACTTTTAAATATATGGGCTTTGTGCCCTAACCTAGCTGGCCTTGCATGTGGTTTCAATCTCTGTATTTTGGGATATGAGCAATTTCTATATATACAAGGTTTAAAAGCAAGTGTATAGTAAAGTATTTGCTAACTTAAAGATTTGGTAATTTTTATAAAGTTACCGAATTGCTATTAGGTAGGAACTGACAAATGTTTTCATTTATTATGTTCTCTGACCTTTCTTATTACTTTTCTCCAAAGTTCTCCCACATCATAACAAATACTATATATATATATGTGTATATATATATCTAAATTATTATATAAAGGTGAAGTTTAGTTTGAATTGAAGAAAGATATCCAAGTTTGATTTCATTAAAACTGAATGAAAAGGTGTTCTGCCTCCATGCTGACAGGAAGCTTAAATGCACCTTGTAAAAATTTAGAGAGGTAACTAGGGATTTTAAAAGAAGCCCTGAACTATATATTTGTTTTGAAATAAAAATGCTGAAATGTCATTGAGGTTTTGGGTTTTTTAATGGGTTTT
>VXBB01001202.1:8275-20082 GCA_013399915.1 Illadopsis cleaveri
GCTCCCGATCCATCCCAAACAGAACCGGATCACCCCCATCCAGAAACCCCGCGGCCTCGACCCCGTTGAGATCCTGCAGGAGCGCGAGTACAGGTATGGCCCCACCTAGATTTCCTGGGAATTCCCAGGATTCCTCCCAGTCCCGGCTGCCCACA
Source organism: Illadopsis cleaveri (assembly GCA_013399915.1). Lineage (NCBI taxonomy): Eukaryota > Metazoa > Chordata > Aves > Passeriformes > Timaliidae > Illadopsis > Illadopsis cleaveri. The sequence continues at coordinate 8,431 of VXBB01001202.1, forward strand.
TCCCATGTTCCTTCTTCCTGAGACCCCTCTGGATGAGCAAGAGGACATTTTCCTTGGAATTCCCAAGGCTTCTCCCAGCCCCAACTTCGCCCCATCCTGTTTTTCCACTTCCCAGTGTCCAGAGGGGTGAGTGGGAATGTGTTTTCTTTGGAGATTCCCAAGGTTTCTCCCATCTCCAACTGCCTCCATCCTGTTTTTCCTCTTCCCAAGATCCAGAGGGATGAGCAGGAGAACGTTTTTCTTGGGGATTCTTCCTGACCCTTCCCAGCTCCATGGCCCTGCTATGTCCTTGTTCCCATGGGGGAGGTCCCCAAAACTCATCTTGGGATTCTGGAAGTGACTTCCCAATGCCCTCGCCCTGCTCCTACGCTCTTCCCAATGGGAACTCGGTTGGGAGTGAGCTGAACTTGTCCTGAAATCTGTTCCCTCCTTCACAGGCTCCAAGCCCGCATCGCCCACCGCATCCAAGAGCTGGAAAACCTTCCCGGCTCCTTGGCCGGAGACCTGAGGACCAAAGCGACCATCGAGCTCAAGGCTCTGCGGCTGCTCAACTTCCAGCGCCAGGTGAGCACTGGCAAAACTGGGATTTGGGAGCAGGATCGTTGCGGGATCACCCCGAGGACTGATGGTACACGGTTTTCCCGGGATTGCAGCTGCGGCAGGAGGTGGTTGTGTGCATGCGGCGGGACACAGCCCTAGAGACGGCACTCAATGCCAAGGCTTACAAGCGCAGCAAACGACAGTCGTTACGTGAAGCCCGGATCACAGAGAAGCTGGAGAAGCAGCAGAAGATCGAGCAGGAGAGGAAGCGCCGGCAGAAGCACCAGGTCAGGGGATTCCCAGGAATCAGGGCAGAGGGGTGACAGGGATGGAGGTTTGAAGGGAATCGCCTGATTTGGGGGTTGGGGAAGGTTGACTCTGCATGATGGTGGCCAAGGGTTTGGTGATGGCTGTTGGGACCGCACAATGGCCATTGGGACTCTCAAATTCCCGTTGCTCTCTTCCAATGACCGGCAATCCCTCCCAACTCCACCATTCCAACTTCCGAAACAATCCCCGCACACTGAGCCCTGTGATCTGATGGCTGTGTTCTGTTCCCACAGGAATACCTCAACAGCATTCTGCAACATGCCAAGGACTTCAAGGAATACCACCGGAGCGTGAGTGGGAAGATCCAGAAGCTCACCAAGGCAGTGGCCACGTACCATGCCAACACTGAGCGCGAGCAGAAGAAGGAGAACGAGCGCATCGAGAAGGAGCGGATGCGCCGGCTCATGGTGAGCCAGATGCAGGATACCGGGACAAAGGCGGCCGAGAGACAGGAGGGGTGGGATCGGGGTGGATACGGCGGGATCTTTGTCCTCATTGAGGGTGAGGAGGGGCACTGAGAGCGTGTGGGGTGAAGTCAGGGTGATCCCAAGTGTGTTGTTCACCCCGGGCAGGCAGAGGATGAGGAGGGCTACCGGAAGCTCATCGACCAGAAGAAGGACAAGCGCCTGGCCTATCTGCTGCAGCAGACAGACGAGTACGTGGCCAACCTAACGGAGCTCGTGCGGCAGCACAAGGCGGCCCAGGTGGCCAAGGAGAAGAAGAAGAAGAAAAAGAAGAAGGTGGGAGAAAGGAGAAACTCCAGGAATGGCACTGTGAATGGCTTGTGGAGGGAGTGCCAGGGCTGAACTGCCCAGGCTGACTCCCCTCTCCTTCCTCCTCTTCTTCCCTCCCCTTCCTCTTTTCTCTCTCTTTCTCTTCTCTATTCTTTTTTCCTCTCCTTTTCTTCCTTCCTGTCCTTCATCTCCTTCCCTTTTGTCTTCTTTTTATTATCCTTTTCTTTTTCCTTTTTTTCTCCTCTCTACTCCTCCTCTCCTTCCTCTCCTCTTTTTTCCCTCTCCTGCCCTGTTGCTCCCACAGAAGGCAGAGAATGCCGAGGGACAGGCTCCAGCCATCGGCCCAGATGGGGAGGTGAGTCCAGGCTCATCCCACGGATCCTGGGATGGCCAGGAAGGGGGGCCACAGGGATCCTTCCACTCCAGCCCACCGTGGACGGGGAGCACAGCCCATGTCCCACTGGGTCCATCAGGATCCTCCCTTTTCCCAGCGGGTTCAGCGGGATTTGGGGCTGAGAATTCCCAATCCCGATCCATCAGCTTCTCCCACAGCCACTGGACGAGACGAGCCAGATGAGCGATCTCCCGGTGAAGGTGATCCATGTGGAGAGTGGGAAGATCCTCACTGGCACCGATGCTCCAAAGGCCGGGCAGCTCGAGGCCTGGCTGGAAATGAACCCTGGGTATGCCGGGAATAGCGGGAATAGGGGCTGGGAATGCTGCAACTGGGAATACCAGAGCTGGAAATGCTGGGGTTGGGAATGGGAGTAGGAAACTGGAAATGCTGGATCTGGGCATGCTGGAGTCAGGAATGGGAGTGGAGGAGTGGGAATGGCACTGGAGAGCTAGAAATGCTGGACCTGGGAGGAAATCAGAGGCTGGGAACGTAAGAGCCAGGATGGAACAGGGAGCTGGGAACGTCAAAGCCAAATTTCATTTGGAATTCCCTGTTCCCCTATTTTCCCCCCAGGTACGAGGTGGCTCCACGCTCTGACAGTGAGGAGAGTGGCTCGGAGGAGGAGGAGGAGGTGAGGGGTGTCCTGCCACATTCCCACTGGGAGCGTTCTGGGAAGAACGGGAAAGAATTGACCTTGCCAATGGCTGTTTGGCAGCTCAGAAAATATGGGATAAAATGGCACAAAACAGGAGGATAACATGGAATAAAATGAGAGAATACTAGGGTAACACAGAATAAAGCTATAGGGTAAAATGGGACAAAAAGTAAAGTAGAATAAAATTAATTGGAATGGAATAAAAAAAGGGAAAAAAGCATTAAAAATGGAATAAACTGAGATATAAAAATTGGATAAAATAGCGGGATAAAATGGAATCTTTGTGTTGAACAAGCACTGGGCAACCGGAAGCACTTGGAAATTCCCTTTTGGAGACTCCAGTTTTCATCCTGAATACTCCTGGCATGCCTCCAAAGGGAATGGCAGGTTTCTGTGGGAGCTCCAATCTCTGGGAGGTTTGGGTGGCAGGGGGTGGGTGCTTCCCAGGGTGTTGCCAAGGAATTTTCCTGTTTTCCCTGGAATTCCTGGGAATTCCACAGGAGGAGGAAGAGGAGCAGCCACAGCCGGCACAGCCAGCGCTGCCCGTGGAGGAGAAGAAGAAGATTCCAGATCCGGACAGTGACGATGTCTCGGAAGTGGATGCCCGACACATCATCGAGTGAGCTCTTCCCTCCCTCTTCCCATTTTCCTGTTCTGGCTTCCCATTCCTAATCAGTTCCCTATCCCAGGAGTGGGGTTCAACAAGCAGCATTCCCCCAAGCCCATTTTTTTCTGAATCTTCCCAAAATGAGCCATAACATGGCATTTTATCTGGAAATTCAGTGGAAAAATCACCTCACACAGGACTGATGGTGCTTCCCAGGAATTCCCCCAACAGCATCATCCTTCAAACCTCCATTTTGTCACCCCTAAAAGGCAAATCATCTCCCTTTATCCTCCTTTATTTTCCCATTTCTGCCCATGAGGAACAGGGATCCCCCTTCTTATCCATGTTTTTCCATCTCGAGATCACCCTGTCTTCCATCATACTTGTTTTTCCCCCGAGTTTTCCCTCTCTCCCACTGTTCATCCCATATTTTCCTCCAGGCCCCTCCCCTCACTCATTATCCCAGTTTCCCCCCGTTTCCCCTGCTCACCCCATTTATTCCCCCTATACTCCTCCCACCCTGTTTACCCCTCTTCATCCCCACTCTCATCCTATTCCCTGGTGTGCCGTGACACGTTATCCCGGTTTTCCGGGCAGGAATGCTAAGCAGGACGTGGATGATGAGTACGGAGTGTCGCAGGCACTGGCACGGGGGCTTCAGTCCTACTACGCCGTGGCTCACGCTGTGACCGAACGTGTGGACAAGCAGTCGGCCCTGATGGTCAACGGCGTCCTCAAGCAGTACCAGGTGCGGGAACATTGGAGATACGGGGCTGCCAGGGGAGGTAATGGAGATTGTGATGGTCCATAGATGGGTTAATGGGATAAGGAGCTGGATGCACTGTGGGATCAAGACCTGTGGTGGGATAATGGCTGGTGCAGGATAAGGAGCCATTCCCAGAGCTAGGAAGGAATAACAAGTTGGAGAGGGGTAATGAGTCTGAGGTGGTGTGGGATAATAAATGGAGTGGTATGGGATAATGAGCTGAAGCCGGAGCGGGATATTGAGCGGGATTCACTCCCTGCTGAAAGCCAAACCCATGGCATTCCGTTTGAATCCATGGAACATCCTAATGCCTTCAGCTGGCTCTGACTAATTAACCTGACCTCGTTACTAGCTTGTTTGCATGTGCCCAGGCGGGGGGGGCTGCTCTCCCACCCCCATTCCCATCCTCATCTGCATTCCTGCAGATCAAAGGCCTGGAATGGCTCGTGTCCCTGTACAACAACAACCTCAATGGGATCCTGGCAGACGAGATGGGACTGGGGAAAACCATCCAGACCATTGCCCTCATCACGTACCTCATGGAGCATAAGCGGATCAACGGCCCCTTCCTCATCATCGTCCCCCTCTCGTGAGTGCCGGAGTGCCTGGAAAATCTCACCTAGCTGCCACTCCAGCCCCACGTTTCCAGATTCCCACCCTTTCTGTGTCTTTCCCCCAGGACTTTGTCCAACTGGGCCTATGAGTTTGACAAATGGGCTCCTTCCGTGGTCAAAGTCTCCTACAAGGTAGGTATCACGTTCCTTGGATTCCAACTTCCATCTTCTTTTTCTCAGTCTGTTACCGTTATACTGAGAGGAAGCTGCACTGGGTCCCAGCTCCAAATCCATGAAATCCCATTTTTGGTTGTTCCTCAGCAGCAGGAACCCCCAAACCTCCTCACTTTGCTGTTCCCTGTAGTTAACAGCCCCTGCTACCCCCTCTTTTGGGAATTCCCTCCTCACCTGACATTGGAATTCTCCCTCCAGGGCTCTCCGGCGGCACGACGTGCCTTCGTCCCACAGCTCCGGAGTGGAAAATTCAACGTTCTGCTCACAACATATGAGTACATCATCAAGGACAAGCACATCCTGGCCAAGGTGAGGCTGAAAAGCACTGGGCCCGGAGGTTTTCCCAATCTCACCATGATCACGTATGCTGCAAACAGGATAATCCCTGCCTTGTTTATGCTAAAACCTGGTATTTTATTCCCTGGAGCCTCTGTAGGAGGGTGAGGAGAAAAAAGCTGAGTCCTTTTCCTGAGCTTGAATTCCTGCTTCTGCTCCCAATTTTTGGTGACATATCCCATCATCCATCAGATGCATGGTTCTCTTTTTATGAAAAATTCCTTGGATAATTAGTATTAATTGGTTCCCTACAAGACTCTTGTGACCAAGGGGTTCAGATCCATGGCTGTGGGGCAGAGTGTTGTACCAATGGAAGAACACTTGGGTAATGCTCCAAATCCCAAATTTGGGGATTGAGGGGTTAGGGCCTCCTTCACAGTGGAAATGGGATCAACCGTCCTTGCAAGGATTCCCTGGATTCCCATCCCAGTGTGGATCTCTTCCGATGTGTTGGGATGCTCTGGCTGTATGCAGACCTTGGCAGTACAGGGATCCACCGTGCTGGCAGGGATCCCCTGGTTTCCCATCCCCGTGTGGATCTCTCCTGGTGTGGGGGGACACTGCCAGCATATGCCGCTCTCAGAGCCTCTTTGAGCTGCTGCAGCATCGCAGAGCCATCGTAGGCTGCTCCGGGCGCATCCACGCTCCCTAGTTCCCACCATCCCTGCCCTGCCCGCTCCCACAGATCCGCTGGAAGTACATGATTGTGGATGAGGGGCACCGGATGAAGAACCACCACTGCAAACTGACACAGGTGCTCAACACCCACTATGTGGCCCCACGGCGGCTGCTCCTCACTGGGACCCCGCTCCAGAACAAGCTTCCGGAGCTCTGGGCGCTCCTCAACTTCCTGCTCCCGACCATCTTCAAGAGCTGCAGCACCTTTGAGCAGTGGTTCAACGCACCATTTGCCATGACTGGGGAGAAGGTGCAGGAAACAGGAAATGCGGGAGTGGGTGGGGACTGCTGGCAGCGAGGATGGGCTTGGGGTTGGTGTTAATGGATAGGGAGGGGTTGAAAGTGTCCCTGGAGCTCTGGGATCAGTGTCTTTAATGGATCTGGAGAAGCTGGAAGTGGCTCTGGAACAATGGGATAAGGTGTCACCATAGCTCCAGAGGGGATAGGATTGATTCTGGAACTGTGGGATGTGGCTTAGTAACACTGTTAATGGCTGCAGAGAGGTTGGGAGTGTCCTTGGAGCTGTTGGAGATGGCTCAGTGTCACCATTGAGGGCTCAGTTCCCTTCTCTGGGTGACAGTTTCCTTCCCTGGTGACAATTCCCTGCCCTCCCCCATCCTGGGATACATTCATGGAGCTTCATCCCACTCTGGATGCTATTGGGTCGAGCAGGCAATTCAATGGATCCTGCTAGGACTTGAAGGTCAGGGGCTTCTTGGAGCAGAGGGACCTGGTGTTTTGGGATGTTGGGGTCCATCCAATTCCATTTCTGATGACAATTACTGTTCCTGGTGACAATTCCCTTCCCTGGCCAGGTGGACCTGAACGAGGAGGAGACAATCCTCATTATCCGCCGCCTGCACAAGGTGCTCCGGCCCTTCCTGCTCCGGCGCCTCAAGAAGGAGGTGGAAGCTCAGCTCCCGGAAAAGGTAACACTGGAGGGTCCCCTCACCTTTCCCCATCCCAGGATATGACTTGGGGGACATCCATCCTGCTCTTATCCATCCTGGGATATGCACAAAGAGCTTCATCCCACACCAGAGTCATTGCTGGGTTGGGTTGATCCTACTGGGGGTTTGGGGAGTTCTTAGAGTGGGATTTTGGGGACCATCCCAATCCTCCCCATCCTGGACTACACTTGGGGGGGGTCTCCATGCTGCCCTTCCCCATCCTGGAATGTGCAGGTGGAGTTTCATCCCGCTCTGGAGTTTGATCCCTCTGGGAATTGGTGGTTTCCCAGAGGGGCTGGGTGTGACTCCCCGTTGGGTCCCGGCAGGTCGAGTATGTGATCAAGTGCGACATGTCGGCGCTGCAGCGGGTCCTGTACCGGCACATGCAGGCCAAGGGTGTCCTCCTCACCGATGGCTCCGAGAAGGACAAGAAGGTCTGGATTTGGGAATCGGTGCTGGGAATGCTGAGTGTGGGTGGGTTTGTCTCCGCTGCAGGGTGGGTTGAGCTTGGGCCCCCAATGTATTTGGGTGACCCATGGAGGCTTCTCAAAGCCATCAGTGGGTCTGTGAGGAGAAGAAAAACACAAAATAATTGGAAAAAGACACTTTGATCCCAGCTAAAAGCTGGAGGTGGGAGATTCCCTGTTTTCCAGCTCCATTCCCCCAGAACTGCCAGGTAGGAGCAGCCTCGCCTTGAGGGGACTTGGAGGTTTCTTAAAATCTTGAATTTATTTTAATGTTTCTGAGCCCCACTTTCAGGGCTGTGAACTGCCCGTCAGTGTTCCCGAACATTCCTGGAAATGCTGAACTGGCAAATAAAGATGGAACCCAGCAATAATCTGGGTTTTTAACCTCCTGGATTGTTCCTGGCAGGGGAAAGGTGGCACGAAGACGCTGATGAACACAATCATGCAGCTGCGCAAGATCTGCAACCACCCCTACATGTTCCAGCACATCGAGGTGGGGCCGACGTGTGGAAATGGGGATAAATCCAGGGGGATTTTATATGCCAAACAGGCATAAACCCCACAGGGTTAAACCCAGGAAAGCCAGGGATGAACCAAAAAAAGGGATAAACCCAACAGGGTTTACAACAAAACCGGGATCAACCAGAACCAGGGATAAACCCAAACAGAGCTAAACCCAACAAGGATCAGGTCATTGGGCCCACCCACATTCCATCACTGTTTTCCACCGAAATCGATCCATTCCCTCACCAGCTTCCTGAGAGAATTGGGGAAGGGAGCAGGGCTTGGGTCTTCAAAGCAGCTCCAGGTTTTTTTGGCCAGTTTGTGCTGGTTTCTGACATTATTTCTCCTCTCGATTTCAGGAATCTTTCTCGGAGCACTTGGGGTTCACAGGCGGGATCGTGCAGGGGTGAGTCACGAATTTTGGGATTAGCAGTGGAGAAATTTTTGGATTTACAGACTCAAACAATTTCCTAGCGGTGGAGGCTGAACCACCCCAGGCAGCCAGATGATCCCAGCAAGGGGGGGACACCATATTTTTGGCCCCGAATCTTGGTTTTCCTCTCACTATGCCCGTTTCTATCCATCCCAGGCTGGATTTATACCGTGCCTCTGGGAAGTTTGAGCTCCTGGACCGGATCCTGCCCAAGCTCCGGGCCACCAACCACAAGGTGCTGCTCTTCTGCCAGATGACCTCCCTTATGACCATCATGGAGGACTATTTTGCTTACCGTGGCTTCAAATACCTCAGGCTGGATGGTGAGTGCCCCTGAGGGGGTGGGGGGGTCAGTGGTGCCCACGGAGGGTGGGGGAACGGTGGGTGCCCTGATCAAGGTGGAGCTCAAGGTTGAGACATTGAAAAAGATATCAAGATGTAAAGAAATGAAGATATTGGGCTGGACAGAAATACCCTGAGGAATATCAAGATACGAAAATATAAAACCGTCAAGATACAAAGATAAATCTCTAAGTAAAGCTGTAAAGATATCAAAATAGATGTGAAGATACAGAGATAAATTTCAATGTGTCAAAACAGATAGCAGGGGAGAAAGGGAGATATCAATTAGTATAAAGATCAATGTCTTTATGTCCAGACTGTGTGATCAATATCGAGACATTGATAGTGAGACATGGATAGTTAGGTTGATATCAAGGTTTATATCAAGATTGGCATCAGGATTTCAAATATCAATATCTCGATACCTACATTGCAAGGTCAATATCAAGACATTGAGATAGCAAGGTTGATATTGTGTATTTATATCAAGATCAACATCAAAGACATTGAGATTGATATCAAGATCGATATCAAGGTTTCAAGACCAATATCTTGATATCCAGATTGCAAAACGTATATTGAGACATGGATATTGAGATACCAATAGAAAGATCAATATCAAGGTTTGTATCAAGATCAGCATTAAGGATAGCAAGATCAAGGTTTCTGTCAAGACTGATATCAAGATATCAGAGCTTGATATCAGTGTTTTTAAGTTTTGATATCAAGGTATTGAAGATTATATCACATTTTAGAAGATCGATGTCAAGATGTCAAAGATGGATATCAAGGCATCATGTCCTCGTTGCCTGCTGCTGTTTTTCCCATTTATTCCAGCTAATCTCCTGATTAATCCCGGCATCCTGTTGGGTTGGGGGAAGGCCCTGGGGACTCCCATGTGTCTAAAACAAATATGGATCAACTGGTTGGATTGCAGGGTTGAGTCGGAACAGGATGGGCTTTAAAGTCCCTTCCAACCCAAATCCGTCCATGATTCTGAAATGAACATGGATTAAGAGCACAAATTGTGACTCGTGGCCCCCGCATATCTCTGAAAACGGCCCCAAAATGGCCTCAACGCTGCTGTAATTCTGGCTGCTGCGATCCCAACTTCTGGGAGACCTCCCACCCCACCTCAGAGCAGGATCCACCCCTTTTTCCCTCCTTTTTCCAATCTCTCTACCAAAATCAGCCCAACTTTACATGGGACTCCCCTCTCAGGGGGAAAGGGCTCCCCATTCCCAATGAAACCACTCTCTGGGACCCTCCAGCACCTCTGGCTGCAGTGCTGGGGGGCAGGAATGATGCCTGTGTGGGATTCCAGGAACCACGAAGGCAGAGGACCGAGGAATGTTGCTGAAGACGTTCAACGAGCCGGGCTCCGAGTATTTCATCTTCCTGCTAAGCACGCGGGCCGGGGGGCTGGGCCTCAACCTCCAATCGGCCGACACTGTCATCATCTTTGACAGCGACTGGAACCCACACCAGGTACAGCCAGGACCCACCCACCCGGAGACCAGCCCCTAAATGGATACATGGAATCAAAAGCTGACCCAAAAATCAACTTAAAAATCGGCCCGTTGATCCAAAGAAACACCCAAATCCCAATCCATTGACCTGAAAATCAACCCAAAACCAGCTGACAAAAAAACCACTGACTGGCACAAAAATCAGCCCAAAACCCAATGGATTGACACAAAACCCAACTGACCAAGCCAAAAACCCACTGACTGACCCAGAGAGCAACCTAAAAGCCAATGACCCCGAATCAGCTGACTGACCCAAAACCCAACCAACTGACGTATAATTTAACTAAAGATAAAACCAGTCAACGTCAGTGATCTGACCCAAAACCCAATGAACCGACCCCAAAACCAACTGGCCCCAATAGGAGCAATGGGGTTGGAATTCTGTAATTCTCTGAGACCCACCGGTGCTGTCCTGGAGAGCCACCCCAAATCCCAGTGCTGCTTCTGGGTTTTCCCTGCACCCTCTGTCTCAGAAGGAAAGAGCAACCAATGATCCCATTCTGGAATTCCTGTAATCCTCTGGGATTGCTGTGGCACATCCTGTGTCTTTGAGGATAAAAATGGGGTTTTCGAGACCCCTCATCTAATGCTGCTCCTTCCCACAGGAATCTTGTTACGGGGGTCCTGATGATCCTTGGGGATCTCTGAACTCCTCGTGGTGCATCCCACATCTCTCCCATGATTTATTCGAGGTTAAAACCAGCTTTTTTGGCACCTCTTGGCCAATGTGCCATTTCTTCCAGGACCTACGTGGTCTCAACGATCCCATTACCCAATTTCCCGTAATCCTTAGGGATCTTCGAGAGCCCTTGGGGTGCATCCCATGTTTTCCCTGTTAATCCCATGTTTTAGCCTGTTAAGGCTAAAAATAGAGTTTTTAGTACCCTTTGGCCAACACTGCCCCTTCCCACTGAATCCCTGGATCCTTGGTGATCCCTAAGTTCCCTCAGGGCTCATCCCACATCTTCCCTGTGGATTTTGAGGACAAAAGTGGAAGTTTTGCCATCGTTCTTGCAACGTTTGCCCTGTCCCACGGGACTTAGGTAGTCGTGGTGATCCCATTGCCACATCCCCATCATCCTTGGGAATCCCTGCAGATTTTGAGGACAGAAACAGGGGTTTGGGACCCTTTGGCCAATGTGGCCCCATCCCACAGGATTTACATGGTGATCCTGTTGCCACATCCCAGTCATTGTTGGGAATCGCTGAACGCCCTCAGGCCTCATGCCACATCTCCCCCCATGCATTTTGAGGATAAGAGGGTGGTTTTTGGGTCCCTGGTGCTATCATTGCCCCTTTCCCCAGGACCTGCAGGCCCAGGACCGGGCCCACCGCATCGGGCAGCAGAACGAGGTCCGCGTGCTCCGGCTCTGCACCGTCAACAGCGTGGAGGAGAAGATCCTGGCGGCCGCCAAGTACAAGCTCAACGTGGACCAGAAGGTGATCCAGGCCGGAATGTTCGACCAGAAATCCTCCAGCCACGAGCGCCGGGCGTTCCTTCAGGCCATCCTGGAGCATGAGGAGCAGGATGAGGTGAGGGCCGGAGCAGAGTTCCTGTGGGAATTTGGGGGTCAGGAGTCAGAGAGGAGAGAAGGA
>VXBB01001211.1:21072-43891 GCA_013399915.1 Illadopsis cleaveri
CACCCTGCACGACACCTAAGCCCCCATCAAGCCACTTTCTCACTTCTCCACAGAGATGGGAGAAAGAATCAGAAGGACAAATGTGAAAGAAACACATGAATTGAGAGATAAAAAACCCTGTTTGTGCAACAAAAGCAAATAAGGAATTCCTTCACTATTCCCTATTCCTTTTGTTTAGCCATTTCAAGGAAAGCAAGGCCTCAGCATGTGTATCAGTGTCATGGAGAGACAAATGTGATAACCATTAATGTCCCACCCTTTTTCTCCTTGCCTTGAGCTTTCATTACTGAGTGTGATGCTATATAGTACAGGATTTCCCCTTGGACACTTTGGGTCAACTGTCCCAGCTGTGGCCCCTCCAGCCCATTGGAGGGTCAGCTGAGGAAACAGAAAAGGTAATGATGCTGTGCAAGCACTATTCAGCACCTGCTAGAACATTGCCTTTTTACCAACACTGCTCTGGTCTCCAGTCTAAAACACTGTATCATCTGAGCTGCTATGAAGAAAAAATAGCTCCATCCCAGAAAGACTAAGTACAATTACGTAAAATATAAAAAATCAAAATCAGTTTTTCAAAGACTAATAAACATCAAACTCTAAAGCTCAAACATCACACTCAAAGGCTATTACATCCTTAATGCTTCCACTCACATTTATACTGTTAATACAAGATACATATGGCAAACAGTGGCTGAACATGAGCTAGCAATGTTCCTGGAGGTGACAAAGAAGGTGTACAAAAGGCATCCAAGAAGGCTGATAGCACCTGGCCTGTATCAGAAATAGAGTGACCAGCAGGATCAGGGAAGTGGTTCTTCCCCTGTTCTGGGCACTGGTGAGGCCACACCTCAAGTGCCGTGTTCAGTTCTGGGCCCCTAACTACAAGAAGGACATTGAGGGGCTGGAGTGTGTCCAGAGAAATGCATTGAAGATTTCACTAGGGGCTGGGCAAAAGTCTGATGAGGAGCAGCTGAGGGGCTGGGAGTGTTTAGCCTGGAGGAAAGAGGAGACTTTGTCACTCTCTACAACTGCCTGAGAGAAGGGTGTAGCCAGTAAGAGTCAGTCTCTTCTCCCAGGCAACAAAATACAGGACAAGAGACAATCTTGAACTGCATCAGTGGAGGTTTAGATTGGACATTAGGAAGAATTTCGTGATAGAAATTGTGATTAGACATTGGAATGGGCTGACCAGAGATGTGTTAGAGTCACGATCCATGGAGGTGTCTAAAGAAAGACAGAAATGTGGCATTTAGAGCCATGATCTGGTTAACATGGTGTTTGGTAAAAGGTTGTACTTGATGATCTCAGAGGGCATTTCCAACCTATCTTATTCTGTGACCTTGTGGTATAGCAACTATTGTATTTATTATTATATATATGGATAATGTAGATGCAGTCATCAATTCTTGTGTTACAAAGGAATCCTGCTACTTCAGTACAATTAAATCTCTAAGATTGATAGGATATGAGAATCTGACCCTTGTGGGGGTGCATTTTTATATAGGTTTGATCTGTAGGTTAAGTTGGATTCATTGTACCCTTTGTTCAGCCACTGCCCCACAGTTCACCCTTCTGTTCAGTTAATGCCCTGAAGTTCATCCCAATGGTTCCTGCTGTTTTGTCCCAACACCTGCTNTGCCAGAGACAGACCCTATTTGTATGTGATGATATTTTACTATACTTCCTGTCTCAGAATGTTCTTCATACTGTGCACCTTCAACTGGTTTCTATGGCACTTTATTAAATATAGATATTGACTTCAGTCTCAGGTCATGCTGTGTGTGTTGTTGAGGAAGATGAAAAAGCAAATTGCTTTTTTGCTTGATGCTTATGGACTAACCAATGTCTAAAGAATGTTTCACTTTCTTGCTGAATTTAATTCAGCTGCATTCTGTGTTCCCATTTGCCTCACATTGTGCAGCTAATAGAGCTTCTCTTCTTCTGAGTGTTTCCATCTTAAATTTAAATGGGATTAATGCTGTGAAAAGTTCTTTTTAAAAGTTTAGCTTAATAATCTGGAAATTATGGCTACCCAAATAATGCACTATAGCTACCATCAATCTTAGTATTTATTTCAAATAAGTGGAAATGTGTGTGTGTGTACATGTGGTTCCCAGGTTCCCAGGTAATAGCTCTTAAGACACCCTGATTATAGCCATAACTATGATCTATCTCCTTTACCTCAATTTTTTTTAACCTGTGGAAACTTAGCCAATACTGAATATGTTCTTGATTGCAGCAACAGCTGTAGCTATATCCAGGGATCATATGACAAGAAAGGTGCCTGGCATAAATCTTGGATTAATTAAAATTTGGTTTATAACTGAGTGGACAACACTCATTAATGTTAATTTCCCTTTCACCTCAGCTTCTGGCTTTTCCTAAAACTATATTATTAAAAAAACAAGAAAAGAGTAGAGATCATTATTCTGAAAGGTTCTATCTTCCGTATCTTATCTTATTTGCTTATATTGCAGTCAATTTTCCTCTTGAGAAATTTTGCTTTGTTGAGAAAATGGTGTGTAACTCATTCAGGGGACATGATTTTCTATACTGGCTATACCTAAAATTAATTACATGCCTACATGCAAAATTGTCCCATTATCTCTCAATTTGAACTCTCCTATTAATTTTCCTTTAGCATTTAAATTGAAAATCACAGGAAAAGTACAGCCACCTCTCCAAGAGATGCAGAAATATATGTGGAAAGCATGGACACAGTCAAGGTTTAAAAGAGTGGAGTATTTTCAAATTCAGGATTTACAGGTAAGAATGCAGAACCTGTAGACATCATGTAAATCTCCTTCCTTGCACTCCAGTTCTGCATATGGGTACATAATCCATCACTATGATCCCAGTCACATATCTGACTTTTTTACACTTCTCCCTTTCAGTAAACCTAAAAATACTTTCTCCACATTAAGTTGTCTTCAACAGTGAAAAAAAAAAAACAGGAAAAAAGGCCCAAACAAAACAGGCAAACAAACAAAACAAAAGAAAAATCAAGTTTTCTAATAACTACCATGAATTTAAAGGTGTGCAATATCCCATAGTTTTCTACAGATTCCTCATAAGCTCTTTAACCTCATGAAGCCTTTGGAGTGGTTTGAAAAGTATTTCCCCTTACCAGGTAACAGTTTAAGGACTAAATTTTTTGTATGGACTTGGCTTTTACATTAAAGATGTAATATGATCAAATATGGGCTTGATGCCACTGACTCCATTGGGGATACACCAAGAGTAAATTTAAATCAATGTCTTTGTGGCTTTTTGTGGCTATAATTTTCCTTTTTCATTGCAACTATTTTGGAAGAATTTCTTTAAGTAGCCACATTTAGAGGACCGGTAATAGCCAATTTGAGGACATAAAATTTTGGAAGGGGCAGATAGAGCAGCTATCTAGCCAGCGAGTACTCAGAGTGACTCACCCAATATGAACTGAAACTAAAGTCCTGCTGAGGGGATTTACTTTTACACATGAACATCCCCAATACATTCCCTTATCCAGGTTGTCAATTTAAGTTGGTCACCAATTCAGCTATATTTACCCTGCTGAAATAGTAGAAGATGGAGTCCCCGTGACAGAGTATTTAAATCTTGTCTGGCTGTCAGACCAAGAGGAGCCATAAGGGTAACATGACTACTCCAGCCACAATTAAGCATGAGTTTATATGTGTTGGTGGACTGGGAGTTGATTGCAATGAATAATTCTTCTAAATTTCACAGACTGTTCAAAAATTCTGCAGCTTTTGGGATGCCATCATGATTCACCGTAAAGCTCTTCCTGGCCTTGTGCTAGGGAATGAGCACATGAGGTGAGGGTTATATAAATCTAATACCATGAGACTTTGGAGACTGCAATTTAAGATTTCTGTTATGCAAGATTTGCAGGACTTCTGTAGAAGAATTTTGACTTTGTTTTTCTTTCCATTTCAGAAAGTTTAAAATTCAGTGAGAGAAATCCTGTAACTGAAGAAATGAGTGACTTTATTAGCTAAGTGGATATTAATTAATAAAAATACGAAACTGGTGTGTTAGCCATGAGACTTATTATAACATAATTCCATCCCAGCCTGACCCATTATAATAACAGATCCCTGTACTACTTCCAGATATCTCATCTTGGGAGAATGTGTGTATGATTATGAGATGTAGTGACATAGAATATAGAGAGTATAACAGAATTTCAGAGAATATTCATATTCCTGAATTCAAGCACTTGTCTACATCCTAGGAGATCCTAAGCAAAATGTTGTGTGGAACGTATGCTGTTCAAGGGTATCAGTCTTGGGCATCTTTAAAAGAACTTATATTACTCATTTATTTATTCATTAACAATGACTTGATTAAAAAAAAACCCAAGACCTCATAAATCCAAAAATTTTAAGGAAAGCTGAAACAAAATTATGGCCAAAGTTACACAGCTCGACTATTTTTTTCTAGCAAGGTCAGATATTAACAAGAAAGCTGTGTGCTAATCTCAGGGCATCTACGCAATGCTTATTTGTTTGTTTGCTTCTTTGTTTTATATCCAGCCTCAGGTAATTACTTTTTATCAGTTAACACAGCTTACATGAATTATGGAAAAGCTTATGATGAAAGATATTAGCAAAATATGATTTGAGGTCTGACCTCATCAAATGTGAATTGTCCAGACAGACAATGAAGATGACTCTGCAAAAGAAAAGTAACAATTGTAATAATCATATCTGGTAGCATCAAGCCAAAATAACCAGCCAAATAATCATAGTCAACTAAATAAAATATCTCAGTCTCCAAATGCTGTGATAGGGAACCAATCTGCTAATTAAACAACTTACTTGTAATTATATGACTTGGTTCCAGAAACATACAAATTTAAAAGAAAACAAAAATTTGTAGATGTGTTGAAAAAACTCTTTTTTTTTTTTTCCATTAAGCTTTTCCAAAATTATTACACATTAATCTCACATTTAGAGAAGCAATATTAACAGATAGTGGGGGGTCATGAGGTTTTTTTGCAAAATAATCAGATGATTTAACATAATTTATTCTTCTGTGCTAAAAATAAAGCAAATGAACCTGACATGTGCAGGATTAAACCTAATTCTTCACAAACTTTTCACTTGCTAATATCTTCTCTATGTCTCCTGTGTAAAAATAAAAAGTCTTTCAAGTTTTTATTTTCTCATTGATTTCTTTGATACAGCCAAATACTTCTCATTTTGAATCCCATTGAATGAAGAAAATGCAATATATTTCAATTACAGTTGGGCTAATCTCTCTGCCAAATTGCCTGGTCTGTGTAATACTATAATGTGAGCACTGAATGAAATTGATAAAATTAGACAACTTTAGCTGAGTTGCTCAAGTCAGAATTATGAGTTTAGATGACAGAACTGATTTAAAGAATGGATTTTTCTGATCCCTACTTTATAGCAATAAAAATGCCACCAAAAGTCAGATGGATGATAACATTATGAAAACACAGCAAATGGGAAACCAACAGGATCCTAAATTAGATTTATAAATTCAACCATATGTGACCAAGTTATGTAGCTGGCATGGCATCAGGAAACAGTCCACATTCCTGGGGAAAAAAAAAAGAGGGGAAAAAAAGCTGATGGTGGCATTTTTTCCCTACATTAAATTATGGCATGCATTTCACTCCTCATCTTTCACCTTTGTTTCCATGACCAAAGCCTCATGGCTGAAGTATTGTTAAAGTAACTGCATCTCTGGAGGGGACTAGTGTTCAGGCTCATTATATGAAAGAAGGCTCACTTAATGCAATAAATGTATTCATATTTGAATAAAAGCAGAGATGATTTCTGGCTTAAAACAAGTGACGTAACAGGTTTTATTAGTGTGGTACTGAACAGTGAAACAGTAAAAAGAGGTGCAAAGACTGGTTGAATTAATATGAATGAAAAGAGAATATTTCCATTCTTCCTTGCCAGACAAATATGTTATTATAGCAGAAGGGTGTGGCATTTACCACAGGTATTAACTATGGGGTGTGTTCACTGGGCTCTTCTGTGTAAGTAGCTCTATGATCCCTTACTTTGTGTTTAAATGACTCAACCACTTTCTGCAGTGAAAGCTTATGTCAGGTTTGTTACAATTAATTTAAACCCTCTGTAAACATTCAGTGGATTCGCTTGTGGAAATGAGTTTAAAAGCCTGTGAAAATTAACTGCCACCCACTTCATATGGAAGAAGGTACACAGCCACATCAGCTCACTGCTCCATCCAGGCTGGAGAGCCCTTCTTCCAGCAGTCAGGTTCTACCCACAGCTGTGGATGTCCCTCTGCCACTACTGAATTTAGAGTTTATCTGTGTCTCCATGCAGAAGGGCTGCATTGCACAGTGTTGTTGTATCTCAGATGTTTCTGTCAGCTGAGCAGCAGTCTCTGATCTGACTCTGCAAAGACATGTACCTTTAGAAATGTAGAGACTTTGGAGTCCTGTTGTGTTGATGGAAAAACTGTCCCATCATATTGTCTTTTTGTGTGCCTGTCTTCAAAAATGGTATCACTCTGTCTCTGAAAATGTGACTTTTCTCTCTCCTTACCATGCAGGTTGCCTCTCCAAAGGTCTGGAAGGTCTGGACTCTTGTATCAGTCTAAGAGTGTGATAATAATAATTTAAAAAAATTGTAGTCTTTACTGACCTTTACAGGGACAATGCTATGCAATATTGCCATGAAATAGCAAATGTGTGATTAGTGAGAAGACAACAAAAATAGAGACTGCTGTTGAAAATAAAAAGGACGTAGAATAAAATCCTGAGAACTAGAACAAATTGTGCTGTGTTACCTGAGGAAGGTGAGGAAAGATTTGAGAGTTTGTTGGTATTATTAACACAGACATTTCCTGAGCTTCAGGAATTAATTTTCCAGCATTAATGTTTCTGCGTGTAGATTTTCATAAATGGGAGAAGTCATAAATTCTAGTTTGTATACTGTGTTGATCCAATTAATGCTTTCTATATGAAAGTTTCATGCGCACTTGTGATAGATTTAAGTTATGTGATATTCATTTTTCCTGTTTTCATTTTTACTTCTGGGAGAGTTGTTGCTTTCTAGAACCTTTCTGTCTTTAGTGTTCTGAATAATTTCTCTCTGCAACATCCTTATATCCATTCCCACATCAGATTTTCACTTTTGTACTTTTCTTATTTGCTGAGACAGGTTCAGTTTTGAGAGTCAAAACACTTAGGTTTAGTTTCAGAAACTGTGGAAACTTCAGCTTGGCAAAGAAAAGTGTATCCTACATTTGGCAAGCAATGAAAAGCAATGAAGGAACACATTATTTTTAAATACTTTATTTAAAAATTAAAGTATTATACATATAGAATCTTAAATGTTCCTCAAACAAAAGCTTTGAATTTCACTTACAGATTTTATGTAGAGTTTGTCAGTTCTTTGGATCTACACGTTCCACACACAGCTTTCACTAGCTCTGTTAAAGGGAAACACTGAAAAAAAAAAAAAAAAAAAAAANCGTCACACACAATCATTCACAGGAAAAAGAAAAAAAAAAAAAAGAAGAAGAAAGAAAATTTTAATACATCCTTTTAATCCATTACCATTGCTCAGACATGCACAGATTTAATTTTATTATTTTTGTTCGTTATAGTATTTTTCAATCTTAGGATAATAAAGTTTCTATGTTGTTCATGTACACCATTTTTCAGGGTTGGGTGTGAGTATTGGTGGAGGAACGCAAAGAAGAAAATTAAATGTAAAATATAGAAAGAGCAGCTGTGTTAATAGAATGCAAATCAGCATGTTGGATGAAAGTCTGAACCTCATAACTTTTCTGAATATAAGTGCAAACCCCAGGGTAATAATACTTCAGTGTTTCAAAAGTTGAGCAGACATACAACAAAAAAACCAAGCTTTTGAAATTGAAACATTTGCCTGGTGGTCATTTGTTATTCCCATATAAGCACAGAACATAAACTGCTTCCCATTGGTGCCATTTTTACCATAAGGCATGAACAGCATAATTTGGGAGCATGAAATGTGAAACAGACGATTTTTATAAATTAAACAAAACTCCTCGTTTAATTCAGAATAAGAATTCCCTTTTCCTTCTCTGTAGTCATATGCCCAAAATGAACCTTTTTTCATATTAGAAACCAAGACTTATCTCCAACTCATTTAGATAGGTTAGACTTTTGTTTGAAGGAATAAAGTTAAAATCCAATATATGTTATGTATTTGGTCTTCTTAACATCATCCTGTGATGTACTATCATACATTTTCCCCATCCAAAGCCTGTAAGAGACTACTTAAGCTTGTTTTCAATATCATAAACAAGATTGAAAGGGTGACTATCCTTGGGCTCATCACTACTCTGCCTTATTCTACTGACCAAGAATGCTTTTTAAAAGCCTCTTTATTACTGTAAGTATATTTCTGTCCAATGCCTGCTCTAAAATTAGAACTCAAACTGCTCTGTGTCCAGCTCTCAATGTTCCCAGGAATCTATTAAATATTTTTGACCCGTAACACCTAACTAGGAAGGATTAAGAAATGCAGAGTTTAACTTGAAAAAACTATCTGTAATTGTTAATGAGAAACAAAAATGTGGAAATAAGAAAGAAAGATGGAGCAAACCCTATGGTTTTGAATGCCTGGATAGTAATGGAGACGTTATATCTAAGAGACCATATATGGCTCCAAAATGAAAAATTAGTGTTGAGAGTTCAGTAAAGTTTCCTCAGAAGACATGTTTTGACAACAGGAAGCAAAGAAAAGAGACAGAAGTATGTTGTTTCAGCCTCAGATCTGATATTTAAGAACCCTGCCTAGGGAAGAGCCAGGGGACTTCTGCTGCAGTGAGACACCTGATTAAAAAAAAATAAGCCTTGATTACCTCTGGTATATTTTCAAAAGAGGAGGCTGATGGTGGAGCAGAGTGTATGCTCATCAAGTTTTCTGATGACAGATAATTGAGAGGAGGGGCTGATACACCAGAGGGTTGTGCTGTTATTCAGTGGGACTTCAAGAGGCTGAAGAAATGAGCTGACATGAACCTCATGCAACAATGGGAAGTGAAAAGTTCTGCACTTGGGAAAGAACAACTCCAGACACCAACACCAGCTGGGAAACACCCGGTTGCAAAGCAGCTTGACAGAAAAGGACACGGGAGTCATTCCAGACTCCAGATTGACCCTAAGCCAGCAGTACCATTTTCTTAATTCCATCATAGTTGTTTCTGATTGCTTAACTAAATATCCATTAAGGTAAGGAGAGATGGAGGAAATGAGAAGGAATAAATCCATACTTTTGTTATTAGTGACTTCAACAAACAGATGGAAATTGTCAGTTGCTCCTAGTTGTCCAGATAAATATTTGCTTAAAATGGAAGTCCTCCAATGGGGGAGTTAAAGACCTGGCCTGTTGTTCACATTTGTCTGAGAGCAGCATTCTATCAATATGCACACAGCTGGATGAGTTTTGTTGTTCTTTCTTTCTTTCTTTCTTTCTTTCTTTCTTTCTTTCTTTCTTTCTTTCTTTCTTTCTTTCTTTCTTTCTTTCTTTCTTTCTTTCTTTCTTTCCTGTAGTTTGTATTTGCTTTAGACTTCTTAGGTGATCATGCCTAAATGGACTGTCTTCCTGGAGAGGTCTACTCTTTGGTAAAAAATGTCTGAGCAGACAATCTTGGCAGAATATTTAGAAAAATTGCCTGGTCATTAGACACCCCTCAGTTTTGGAATGATAAATATGAATGTAGCTTTGTATTTAAAAACTGGTGGAAATGTAAATCTTCCTGAGAATTCTGAGTAGTCAGTAGGACTTACGTGGTGAACTGGCATAAATGACTAATAGATAAGATATGAATAGAGTTGGGGAGGAAGTTTTCTGCTGTTTAAAACAGTGTTCACTATGAAGTCGGATGGGCAGTAGAGTACAGGTCACCACTAGATAGTAATGAAGTGTGTGAATTCTCTTTCAGCCACAGCTAAGGTAACTGGCTTAGCAATAGAAAGTGGTACTGTGTTTAATATCGGGAGCCAGTGTAAGTCTACAGAACATTCTTAAAGAAAATGGGCAGCTAAGCAGTGCTGAGAATGCTGTACTCAAGTGATAAGATGATGTGCATCATCTATCCCACTAAATTACAGAAAAAATATCTGGAAAATTCTAATTTATCAACAGATTTTAATGCCTGGTATCCTATGCACTACATAGCAATGTTATAATTCTGTACTACTGTGCATTTCAGTTTTTTGCTAAAAATTATTTTATTGAGTACAAGTATCATCTGCTTTTATAACTATTCCTCCTTACAGAGAAATGAATAACATTGTTCAAAGACATACCATATAATTTTCTTTCTCTCTGCCAATTTCGTTATCTCAATTAACTAATGATACTATTCTCAGAGCTAGAGATGCTAATGTAGAGAGAGATATCTTGGCATGACAAGACATCACAGATTGATTTTTACAGCTACTTAATAAATAAAAGCAAGAGTTGAAAATTAGATGATTATGCTGTCACTCCTTTAGCTCAGCAGGCTTGGTTACAAGCATATTTACTAGTTCTCTAGACAGGCATCCTGATCAAAAGTCAGATCTTCTGCTTATTCATTTCTACTCATACATTCACTACATCGTTTGAACTGAACAGGAAACAGTGTCATCTGCTTGTCACCTGAAGAAGTCTTGACATTCAAATGCCGCAAGTTACTTCATATTTTTCCACTAGTAGTTATAATACAGGTCCATGAACTGACTTTGTGAGAAACAAAACATGAAGGGACAAGGATGGGCACAGAAAGCCCAAATTATCTGACTCCTAGGCTTTCTTTCCTTCTGCTGGTACTTTATGTGTGCACCTCAGCTGGTTTGGAGGAAGCACTGTTGAAATCACAGCTATTTTTCTGAACTTACAGTTAAAAATCACTGTAAAGTGATTGGCTGTCTATGTTTTGATCAAGGGAAAATCTTCTATTTTTACCATGTTGCTTGCGGTCTCTACACACAAGTCTCTGCTTTAGTCCCCATCCCTTCCTCTTCTTCCCTGCTCTTGTATTAACCTGTCCCCTTTCTGGAAAAACTCCTATTGGAGGAACAATAACAAGTCACACAAAACTCCTTTTTTTAGGCTCCCTTCCTTCTATTTCAGTGATACCTGACTTGGAGCTGCATGGTGTGTGATGATGAGCAAATGCTATACTAAAGTAAATTTTACAGGTAATAAACATGTGAATGGTGCATGTTCTTGAAGAAAACAGGAGTAAGTCTTCCAGGCCGTTAATTTAACAACTTTCTGGGGCAGCAACAACTGTTGCCAAGACTGTATTCACACACTCAGAAATGCATGAGGGTTTCAATGGACTGTACCACCTAAAGTCACTATTACTGGATTCTTGCTTGTAGTTACTGTTCATGGTAGACTGATGATTTTGCTGGAAATCAAAATCACCTATACATCTATAAAACGCAGGTGGAGAGGGAGTTTTTTCCCTAGCAAATATATTACAACTCCAGGGGGAAATGCCATCTGGAAAAAGTAGGTCAGTTGACCTGTTCATCTAATTACATGCCTTTTCTCTAAACAGTGAGAAAATGCCTATTAGTGCTAAATGTACTGATAAATTTGTAAAGTAGACACGTCTTTGTCCTTTGAATGAGGCAAATATCCTCAACCTATCCACTTACTATTAATCAGTACTTTCATTAGATCAGTGACCTACATTGCTTTTTTCTTGAAAAGAAGCTTTCTTATTCTGAAAAAGGACCTTCTTTCAATTCCTGCTCACCATCTAAACACATCCTTTAAGTGTACATTTTTAAAAATACAGAAGAAACAAATATTAGGCAGACAATTAAATTAATATTAGCCACTTGTTTGGCAGTGTTCTTGTTTTTCACCTTTCATACATCCTTTTTAATTTTAATAAGCTCTGACTTCTAAAATCGCTTGTGTACTCTGAAAATTTAAAACTTATGAAACGCAGAAAGTCACCTAGACTTTGGACTGTGGTAATTCATTCACCAAGTAATTCAAATGAGTTAAAATCTACTTTTTTTTAATGTTTCTCCTATCAAAAAGTACTGGCTTTTGAAGGACACAGAATATCTTGACCATAACGGAGGCACCTCAACCACACCCCTCAATATTCTGCACAAGACTCACAGTATCACAGAAACATTTTGGTTGATAAACACCTCCAAGATCATTGAGTCCAGCTTTTGACTGATCACCATCTTGTCAACTAGGTCATGGAACTAAGTACCACATCCACTTGTTTCTTGCACATCTCTGGGAACGGTGATTACACAACCTCCCTGGGCAGTCCATTCCAATGCTTTGCAACCTTTTAGTATTGTTCTTGATATTTAACCTTTTGATATATATCAAGAAATTGTTCTTGATATTTAACCTGAACCTCCCTTGGCTTAAATTAAAACTATATCTTCTCACTCTGTCACTCATCACCTGAGAATCCATTAGGATCAGGGAGAAGAGCCTGACCCCCACCTGGCTACAACTGCCTTTCAGAAATTTATAAAGAGTGATGAGGTTTCCCCCTGAGCCTCCTTTACTCTAGGATAAACATCCCAGATCTCTCAGCCTCTCCTCATCAGGTTTGTGTTCCAGATTCTTCACCAGCTCAGTTGTCCTTCTCTGGACATGCTCCAGCATCTCAATGTCTTTGTTGTAGAGAGGGGCCCAGAACTGGACACAGGATTTGAGGTGTGGCTTCACCAGTGCTGAGTACAGAGGGAAGATCACTGCCCTGGTCCTGCTGGCCACATTATTGCTGTTACAGGCCAGGATGCCATTGGCCTTCTTGCTTACTTGGGCACAGCTGGCTCATGTTCAGCTGCTGTTGGCCAGCACCCCCAGGTCCTTTTCCTCCAGGCAGCCACTCTGCCCCAGCCTGTAGAACTGCAGGGGTTGTTGTGACCCAAGGGAAGGACCCAGCACTTGGCCTCGCTGAACCTCAGGCCACTGGCCTTGAATGATCGATCCAGCCTGTCCAGATTCCTCTGCAGGGCCTTCCTTTCCTCCAGCAGATCAACATTCCACCCAATGTAGTGTTACCTGCACACTGACTGAAGGCTCACTTGATCCCCTTGCCCAGAACATGAAAAGATATAAAACAGGACTAACCTTAATAGTGAGCCCTGGTGAACCGCACTGGTGACCAGCTGACAGCTGGATGTGGCACCATTCCCCNGCAACCTTTTAGTATTGTTCTTGATATTTAACCTTTTGATATATATCAAGAAATTGTTCTTGATATTTAACCTGAACCTCCCTTGGCTTAAATTAAAACTATATCTTCTCACTCTGTCACTCATCACCTGAGAATCCATTAGGATCAGGGAGAAGAGCCTGACCCCCACCTGGCTACAACTGCCTTTCAGAAATTTATAAAGAGTGATGAGGTTTCCCCCTGAGCCTCCTTTACTCTAGGATAAACATCCCAGATCTCTCAGCCTCTCCTCATCAGGTTTGTGTTCCAGATTCTTCACCAGCTCAGTTGTCCTTCTCTGGACATGCTCCAGCATCTCAATGTCTTTGTTGTAGAGAGGGGCCCAGAACTGGACACAGGATTTGAGGTGTGGCTTCACCAGTGCTGAGTACAGAGGGAAAATCACTGCCCTGGTCCTGCTGGCCACATTATTGCTGTTACAGGCCAGGATGCCATTGGCCTTCTTGCTTACTTGGGCACAGCTGGCTCATGTTCAGCTGCTGTTGGCCAGCACCCCCAGGTCCTTTTCCTCCAGGCAGCCACTCTGCCCCAGCCTGTAGAACTGCAGGGGTTGTTGTGACCCAAGGGAAGGACCCAGCACTTGGCCTCGCTGAACCTCAGGCCACTGGCCTTGAATGATCGATCCAGCCTGTCCAGATTCCTCTGCAGGGCCTTCCTTTCCTCCAGCAGATCAACATTCCACCCAATGTAGTGTTACCTGCACACTGACTGAAGGCTCACTTGATCCCCTTGCCCAGAACATGAAAAGATATAAAACAGGACTAACCTTAATAGTGAGCCCTGGTGAACCGCACTGGTGACCAGCTGACAGCTGGATGTGGCACCATTCCCCACCACTCTCTGGGCCTAGCCTTCCAGAGAGTTTTTAACTCAGCCAAGAGCACACCTCTCCAACCTGTGGGCTGACAGTTTTTCCAGTAGAGTGCTATGGGAGAAAGTGACAGAGGCTTTACTGAAGTCCTTTGGTACTGAACCATACCAGTATGTTTCTAAGCAGTTGTATTCAGTGACTTTTCCTGCCTCGGGTATGGGTTCCTTGGAGTGTCTAGATGGTGTTGCAGAGATTACAGACAAAAACTATGTCTAAAGTAAAGCTTGGTTCAGCTGCCTTGCTCTGTGTCTTAGTTGACTGGGATAGTTTAATCCAAATTTGCACTTGAGAATCTGAACTCAGTGTTCAGTCATATGTGAAAATCTCTAGATTGCTTACATTTTTCTTTACAAAATTTCCATCAGGTCCTCTACACTTCTAGTATTTCCAGATATCTGCAGACACTAGAGTTGTCCAGCTTACAGATATGGATACAAGACTGTGAAAGTTAGTTCCTGTAGGGACAGTTGGCATCTGTAGGTCACCTGAATATAACGTGTGATAAACCAGACTACTGCTCTGTCTTATGGTTACCAGCCAGATGCAGATTTTGGGTCACTGGTGTGCTCAGTTCTCAGCAATCCAGAAAAGTTTTAAATAGCCATATGAAGGACCCTATCAAATGTTGGTTCTCCCAGACTTCCAGTTGTCATATCTTTGTCAAATAATTGGAAAGTGTGTTGCTGAAAAGTTAAGTAACCTCTGGTGTCATCCAAAAATTCGTGGATAATGTATGTCCCAAACTCAATGATGCATTTAGGTACTGGATTGAGATCTGATGAATAAGGGCTTTCTGAGTTATAAAATCAATGTGTCTTTCATTGGCACTGACTTAGCTCTTTTAAGTTAAACAATTCTTTTTCGTCTTCTATTGTGGGCCATTTGAAATGTAATCTTTATGCCAGAGACAACTTTTCAAAAAAGAACTTTTTTTAATTTCAACAGATAGGTTGACTGAATTATTGTCAGGTTCAGCTTTGAGGTCTGGCCAGATCCTGAAGTCTCTAAGAAAATCCCCACTCTCCATTTTACCTGGGAAAAGGTTAATGAGTTGGCACTGGTTACATGCTAAATAGTGGAAACTCTGAGAAGTCTTAAATAAGGAAGCCCCACCTTGTAACACTTAGTATTAAACCAAGCAAAAACATTATCTTAATAGGCTGTTCAGCAGTGTTTCCTTTCACTAGAGCATGAGTGATGACTGTTTTCATACTTGCTAGTATTTTTCCTGTTTGCATTATTAAGCCAAATTACAAAGGTTATTGGGTTATCTAAAATTTAATGTAACTTCACCTGATTCTTTGAACTGTCTGTTTCACAATGTTTTCATGTAAACTCTATATGCAAACTCATGAGATTTGTCTCAATAATATTACTTTTAATTAATAACCAGTTGAAAAAACATCAAGCAAAACCAAACACAGAGCAAACAGTGATGCTCAACTACTTCCCAAGGGTAGAATAACTCAAGCCCCCAGTCATTTTACAGATGTGGCCCTCTGCAATGCAGGACTTGTTTTTACCAGAGGCCATAGAAGCAGATGAAATTTAGGCCTATGTCTGATGTCATGTGTTGCAGTCATAGAGGAGCACCTCCATCATCAAGGTCATGTAATGTGTTATTCTTTAGCTGACATCTTCCATTCTCCTCTTATTCTACAGCATGATTCCATGAAATAATTACTACAGTGCTGAGTCCCAGTAAAACCTAAGCTTCTGTTCTTGGCCCTTTATGCTTTTTCCTATATAATAACTAGCCAGAAAATAGCCAGAAAATTATCTCTAGAGGATGCCTGAAGACTGTCCCACTCTAAATGATTTCCCAAGGTGGCATAGAGCCAGGGTGGCATTCATGGATGGAAAGGGTCAGTTAAGGGTAGATTTGAGATGTCCTACCTGATTGCTGCAGTCAGTGTAATTTAGATCAGCTATAATGGCCTTTTCAGCTAAAACTGAAAAAGGCAACTTTGAATCCCTTCCTCCTTTTCATGGTCCTCTTCACATCTTCACTAATCACCATTCGGGGAAGCATCTAAAAGGCTGGTGGATGTGGCACTTGATGACATGATTTAGTGGTGAACATGGTGTTGCTGGGTTAAAGGTTGGATTTGATGATCTCAGAGGTCTTTTCCAAACTGAATGACACCATGAATCTATAAGCATGATCTCAGCATAAACTGAGACTTTGCACATGATAACTCTACATTATTTCAGGTTTTCTCTAAAAATCTTACAGCAGTAAACTGAATGAAAAGAAGAGTTAATTACTGGAATAACCGACTCAGTCACCAACTCTAAACTGTTACAAAATGTTTGTCTTTCAGCCAAAAAAGTGCATTGAAATGAATGTTTTCTGGTCCAGCATGTTTCTGGTTTGCTTAGAAACAAAATTAAAAAGAAAAACAGAACAAACCCAGAGCTCAAATGCTGCTGTACTTTGGACAGTTGTTGTTACAGAGAGATGTCCAAAATTATTCTGATGCTATGCTTTTCCCCCTAAGGAAAAATATGGCAGTAGTATGTTTACCGAAATGTCACAATTTTGTTGTTGCTCTTTGAACAGAGCTTCTGATCATGCTCTCCTGCTTTCTCCTCTGTTCTGCAGAGCCTTCAAAGAAGCATTGTGCTTAAACTTTAAATAGTATTTTAACTTACCGCAAAACCCCGAGGTATGAGCACATTTCCAAGGCATTTAGGGCTTCTACCACTATAAAAAGAGAGAGGAAAGAGAGTGTGCAAGAGAGATGAGGGGGAGAGGAACAACTTGTAATGAACTTCACACCTGCACAGCTGGAAAGCCTTTTATTATTGGAGGTCACTGGAGTTTTTCAGTGTCTGGAGATTATAATGTAGCAATTAAAGCAGGCATTGTAGTAGGACTCATTATCTTAGCAGATCTCTATCATATGTAATTGACAGAGAATGTTTAATCTGAGACATTTAATAAAATAATGTCTGGACCAGTTACACTAAGGAGAAGGGAAAGAAATCATGGTTCAGGTCCTATTACATTTTGAAGGATGAAATAAGTAAAAATTCAGTGGAAACTTCTATTTCCAATGAACAAAAAACAACAAAGATGTGGTTCTTTCAGTAAGAATAAATTTGTGGGATTGATGCATAAATAAAAGGATTAATTGCCAGGTTTCTTGGGTTTAACCTCAAATAAGTAATTTGTGATTTTACTTCTTCCACTAACTACAGCTGCTTTTCCTTCATGTTATGAGTAAATGCTTTCCAAAAAGAAAAACAGTTCTGGAAACACTGAAAGAAGAAGGTAAGGAGACGGATTTTCTGAAGCTATATTTAAAAAGTGAATATTAGTCTTATCAAAACATCAGCAAACACTCTAAAATACTCCAGCTGGAGTCATTCTCTTAACAGCAGTGTAGATGTTTAGGATCAATTCCACCATGACAAAGGGAAACACATTCCTTTATGTAAAACTATTCTCTCTTTTTTCAAGAGGCGAATCCAAATGACAATAAATAAAGTTATCTTGTGACTACATCATACCCTACCACAATTCCCATCTTTCATATGTTTCTCTATGATCTAGAAAGAAACAAGTGCATTACAACAGTGTCATTGGTGTAAACAGACCACAGAGTTGAAACTCTGCCTTTAGAGTTGTGCTTATAATTTAAACCACAGCCTTGGCTCTGTTAGTTTTTTTGCAGCTGATATTACTTACTCTTTTCCAGTGTGTGAGGGAAACTAGGGACATCAACACAGCTACTGCTGAACACCAGCTCACAGGGACTAAAAGACTTCATAGATTTTGGTCACTCCTAAGTGGAGAAACAGGAAAGAGCTGTGGCATGTACTATGGAGAAAAGTTTCTTGCTGAAAAATTAGAGTTTATAAATCAGAAATACAAACAGCGTAAAGATGTTTTTTAAGATTTAAAAATCTTAAAGACAAACTATCACAGAAATAGCAAAAGCTCTGATTCTCTCTCCACCCCACACTTATTCTAACAATTCTATTGTATGAAGTTTGGCAAGCTGCCACATTAAATGAGCAAATATTATTATCTATGTGTGATTTTCTTCCAACCATTCTTACAGTTTATCTCACAATCCCATTTTCCCAAATTGTATTGGCTATAAAAAGACCTGCGTCATACGTACAAGAGCAAAAACCACTTCTTAGCTGTTACATAGCGTTAGGAGATTGAGGATAATGTGAATTTTTTTGTCTAAAATTTGGAACTGCCTGGAGTAGTTTGCTGTTTATTCACTTTCACACATATCTTTCTCAATGCGAGTATAATGAAACTAATTCACAGGTCATACATTATACTTATGCTCCTCAGAAAAGTACACACAGTACACACTCTTGTGGAGACTGAATCCTTCAATGCAAAGACCTAATTGTTTTTAAGGTGCTAAGGAAAAGAAATCTGTACCCTATCTTCCACAGGAAGATTCCATTGCACTGGAATGGCATGCTGCTTTACTTTGTATGTTCCATCCAAACCAAATTACTACAGTAACTTGGCAGTTCTCCTATGGATGAAACAGCCAGTGTTTTAGTGTTATTCTTTACATATTGTAATTCATGGACATTGACAAATTATTAAGGAAAAAACACATACCAATCCTTTTTTAACTCAAGACACAAAATGACTGTGAAACTTTTTTATGTCATACTGAAAAAGCCGTGCCTTCTATCTTCCAGAAAAATTATGGCAGAAAATAATAGGAAGCAATCTGAAAGAGGATCATAGGAACAGTAACATGTAGACTGATTCACAAAACACAGAGAGGAAAAGGGATGGCTTTTTCACTATTTGAAATAGTGAGATAAGAATACTTGCAGAACTTTAAAGGCATGTGAAATTTGGTTTTTCATAAAGTACTTGCTGTCCATTTTAAAACTGATTCCTTAGTGCTCCTGAGTAACTCCGAACATAATTTGGATGGAGTGGCAAGATGAAATTCATGGGGCAAGAGAAGCTTTCATGCAAGCTCCCTGCTAACCTTGGGAGCTGGTGCCAGAGCTCCTGGCTGCAGAAGGCAGGCCTGCCCCATGCAAGCAGCCTTTGCCAGAGTGGGTTATCCCAGACAAAGTTGCTTGATTCACCAGCTGTTTGAGGTCCAGATGATCTCCTTAGCCATATGAGCTTTGCCAGGATTTGCCTCATTTAGTACTCAGTAATCAGTTATGATGACTGTCCAGAGTTTCATGTGGTGAGGGAGTGCGAATTCAGAAGAGAGTCTTATGAATACTGAAACTTTTACTGTTATCAATATTTTTCCTTCAGAAGAAAAGAAGTCTTGCAGCCTATATACCTCTTTTTATGACTTTTTGGTCCGTAAGTGCTGCTTGTATTGGTAGAAATCTGCAGACACAAGAGTCACCATTATGATATCAAAAACAAAAACAAACCCAAACTAAAAAAATGTCAGTTTGGCTCTAGAATAGATAAGAGTTCAGATGTGGCAGAGGACAGTCTAAAATATCTTTGTAAATATTTAACAGAAACACACGCTCAGATTTTTTAAAATAATTTTGTGGGGCTCAAGAATCAAAACCTGCATCTGCTCTATCCTTTCATATTCTCTTTATTGTGACAAAAGTCACATTTTTGTTTTTCTTTGCAAAATGGCAGGAAATTACCTTTACCCTAAAACAACAGTTGCACATGGTCTAGGTGAAACCAGCTGTACAACTTCAGGCCCAAATAAATACATATGGCTGTTTTAGTAGCATTTTCAATTACATGAATCAGATTTAGGCAGCAGGCTGCATCTTCATAGGTAATAGTGTTAAAATGCTTAGATTTCTGAACAATTAACAGCTTATTGGACAACATTCACAATTAGGCTGTTAAGTTTGAAAATGACTTTTAAAGCTCAACTTGAAAGATTTCCATGGCATTATTACATTAATACTGATGATGTCATGTTGTGTAAGTTTCTGTAATATCACATCTGGAGGCTGTGAAGCAAGATCTGTTGGAAGATTGAAAAAATAATGTGTAGAACAATGCAATCTTTTAATATATTAGTAATAACTTGATTATAAACAGAGTTCATGAGCAGAAAATAATAAGGATCTCCATCTCTTATGTAGTACTGAATGACACAATCTAGAAACAGGAATTCCTCCTTAAAAAAAGTAATCCAGATCTTGATGTTCCTGTTTCTCTTTTAAGTAAATTCATTAACTGAGGAGTGTCAGTGCCTGGGCCTGATAAGTAACCACTATAACTTACAACATTAAATATAATC
Source organism: Illadopsis cleaveri (assembly GCA_013399915.1). NCBI lineage: Eukaryota > Metazoa > Chordata > Aves > Passeriformes > Timaliidae > Illadopsis > Illadopsis cleaveri. The sequence continues at coordinate 41,407 of VXBB01001211.1, forward strand.
TGTTTTGCCTACTCAAACAATGTATTCTGAATCATAAATCCTTTCTCAGCATTGTAGTCTGGTAAATTTTCCTTTCCTGTTTTATGAGACATTGCTATTTGACCAATGAGAAGTATTTTATGTTAGTATTTTTCTCACCCTCATAGCTTTGAGATGTAACAAGAGAAAGCAACTCAGGACTTAACAGACTTGTTACCTGCAACTCTTTGAGCCTGGGAATATCAAGTTAAACTGATATTCACTGGGCCAGCCTTTTGTTCTGAGTTCTTTTTTTTCCCCTAACTTATTTTGTAAATGGAAATATTTTTGCATGGTTTATGCCAAATCATTCATTATCAGAAAATAATTACTTCACCACTGGCTAAACTCTATAATTTTAGGGTTGTGCCACTCTAGTTCAATTAGCTTTTATACTAACTTCCTGTTATTTGAACAGTAAAAGGTTGGTTTGAGATATCTTTGGGTGAATTGCTTCTAGACACTATTGTTTTTAAAAATTTATGCAAAGAATAGAAAAAAACCACTGTAGCTCACAAAACTTTCTCATACTACTCCCCTCTGCAAGGAGAAAGGAAGGTGATGACACACCTCAGTATAAATAGACACAGTCAACGGTGGCAGAAAAGTGTTTTAACAAAAGCTTCCAATAAATTTAATTGCAAGAGAAATTTCACACATTTTGGTATCTGAAAAAATCCAGCAGCCTTATTCTACACCAAATTGCAAAATGATAGTGGTTATTTTGAAAGTTTTCACACATGTCCCTAAATTTACAAGGAGAGAGATGGAATGTTTCTTTCAATATAAGTGAAATTTGAAGTGGGGGAAGGTGAATGTCTCCAATAGTGATCGTATGATGCTCACACAGTAGTGGCTGCAAGTACAGTAGCAATATACTAATTAATTTAGTCCAGACTCTTCATCCTTGTTTGTACAATTCCTGAGTGGAACAGGATCCTGATTCAGGGGATAGTCTCTAGTTACAAAGCTGATAACATCAGCAACAGACTGATTAAGTACCTAATTTTCTTGTATCTCATTACATAGGGTTGTGGAAATTTAACATGTACTTAAGTTTTGGAGAACTTAGACATCTAAAGTGAGTTGTCTGGTCCTGATTGCTCTCTGTCAGCTGCCTTTTCACCCTGGGAATACTTGTACTTAAATGTCTCAGCCAACCAGACTTGAGTTTTTAAATCCTGTACGACGACAGTTCAGTTCAGGGTAAGTTGACACCTATCAGGTCGGACCTGGATCCCAAAACTGAATATCCCCCAGGTAGATTCTCTCAAGCAATCTACTGAAAGCAAATGCAAAGCAATAGGACAGAGCACTGGACAAAATGGATTTTTGGCTACCCTTTTTTGGAAATGTACCCACAAAAAGAAGGGAAGTTTAGATTTCCTTTTTCTTCAGTGTTTAACACACTTCTGTATGAAATCAGAGACCCCTATTTACTATGTAGCCTGCATTGGTTTAAACTCTTGTATTTCATAAATCTCATATATTCTTTATGGCATGCATTTTAATTACTTTGCATTGTTCGTGATGAGTAAATGTAGGCAGAAATAGAGATATTCCTCAAATGCTCCAGATCAGCCATGCTGGAATTGAAGAGGAAAAGACTTACGGGTTTTAATAATCTAGGACACAATTTACTATGTATATGGATATTTTAATGCCCTCCCCCCTGCCCTGCCCCCCAAAAAGATATTTTTATCTAGCAGTAAGTATATAGTAATGAGGCATTAAGGTTTCTGTAGTCTGTATTTTAGAAATAAGAGGTGTAGAGCTAGGTAGATAGACATAGGTGATGACGATGTCTCGATAGAATCAATATAGCTTTGTACTTTTGAATTTTGTCCCAGCCTATCTTCTTCTGTTTTCATCTATCTGATGGTGCTTAAGGTACCAGTAGGTCTACTTTATTCGTTGTCAGGTAACCCTAATTTCCAAATATTTTAATAAATCGTAATTTCTCAGGAAATGCCTTTTGTTTACATTAAGAACTCATTGAGACTTCATGAGTTCAGTCTAACACCACCAATTATTCTGGCAGATACCTTCAGAAATCAATCTGGTCATGAAAAATAGGTGTCAATTTATTAATTTAAAATTTAACATAGACAAGAGTACAGTACCTTAAACACAAAATCAACTAAAGAAAATTAAGAAGATCTGGGTATTATAGATCAGTTATCGATAAAGAAATATCCTGTGGTTTTCACTCTACATATGAATCACAAAAAGATAATTTTGTGGACAAGTGATCCCTCAGCTGATCCTAACAGAGGTATTCTATGCAGAATATTCAGAAAAATCCCTTTTTTTCAATCTAGTTCTCTGTCTCAGTTTGAAAGACAGGTGTCTGCCAAGGAAGGTGGGAACCTCCCTTGGAATGGAGAACATGATGCCCTTTGCTCTCAATAATTTGAATTTTGAAATTCAGGGCCATTCAGGCAAAGATATGAGAAAAGGAATAACA
>VXBB01001212.1:0-16379 GCA_013399915.1 Illadopsis cleaveri
AACAGGATAACCCTGCTTTCAAGTGGTAGGGATACCAGTCTCTGACTGCAGGGATGGAAAAAAAGCAACACCAAGAACTTTCGATAATTCACCAGCCTGAGGGCAGCACAGGGAGACTAGCCATCACACCAGGTAGCCAGGTAGCATTTTTAATTCATTAAACTGCCAGATGTTTTGTGTGATGGACAATTATCCAATGGCTTTTTTACTCCCTGTGACTCTGAGTTGCACTATAGCCAGAAAACTTGCGTTGAACACAAGGTTTTGAAATGGGCTGGAAATGGAAAGTGAAGTAAGAAAGACAGCAATAAAGATGTAGTGCTTCCTCCCTCCTCAGATGACAAGGAAATCAAGCAAACATTTCCTCACAAGATAATCTTAACAGCTTGTTTCAGAGACAAGTCAAAAAAGAAATGAAATATTCTGCTAAGGATGGGGTCAACTGCCAGTCAAGACTCAGAGCTCTCATTAAAGGTCTCTAGAAAGAGAAGGTGTGAAGAGATGCTGAGAATCATTAGTATAATTAGGGAAGGAATTTTTTCAGTAATTTGTTTTAAAATACAGCTTTTATTTTTTTTAGACCAAGGAACAGTGAATATCCTAGGATGGTTAAAAATTCCCTTCATTTTACATAGGCATATTTCAGAGAAATAAGAGCAAATAGCTAAGCTTTGTGTCACTGGAAAGCAGGCAAGACATTTCACTACTGGAAGAAGAGGAACCTGGATACTCTAGGGAACACTAAGGAACATAAAAACTGCAGTTGAACAAACAGACAATTCATTTCAATGGCTCTCTAATGGGGCAAGGCAAACATAGCACCAGTAGACTCTGAAAATGTGGATCCACTTATAAACACAGAACTGCTTTCAGCATTCTTGTGCAGGATTTGAATTTTCTAGGGGGAATATCAATGTACTTGGAGAAAAGAGATAATTACCCCCCAAACCAGCTATACACTTAAACCAGTACACTACTGAAAATGAAATGGGAGTGCCTTAGATATTAAAATCTGTCTTTCTAGATAATCTATCAATGTGATATACTGTCTGGATCCTAATTAAAGTCAAAATCATGCGCCTGGCTATTGCCTTCATGATTTCATCTTGTCCCCTCAGAATTAATTCTAAAACAAGAATAGCTGAGTCCTGGTTTATAATTTTTTTCCAGCTTCTAAAGAGGTCTCAGTAGAAGATATGGAAAAAAAAAAAAGACTGCTTGCTTTTGCTTTTTAAAATTCTTCTAAAATTGCCAATCAACAAACTCAGTTTTCCATGTGAAAGTCAGGCCAGGTTAGTTATGTCTCTTGCAAAGGCAGTAATAAAGAATCAGCTGATTGTGAGAAGCGACAGCTCCCAGCTCCTACAGTGTCAGTATGCTGGCACTGATGAGTTACTTGTAATTTATTTCAGTCAGCAGAGACAGCAGGTATGACTCTGTGTGCACACAGGAAGGATTGCTCAAGTCATAACAGACCATTCTATTCAAAGGCAATTTTCAGTGTAAAGTTACATTTTGTCATGCTCTTGGGAGGGAAAGAAAAATTACTATAATGCTTCCATTGTTGCATAAAGCAATTGTGTGGCTGCAGTTTGATGAGGTGATCTGGCTTTTAAACTTAATCCTGGAAAACAGTGATGGAGGAGTTACTGAATACAGCTGACAGAGAGGGAAAATAGATTAGCTGCATTAAAGTATTTTCATCATGGAAATAGAATTTTAAAAGATAGGTAAGGTGAAATTGCTTAAATTGTGAAATTCCAATAAGCAATATTCCAATATTTTGCAGACTGAATTTCACTCTTTTGCTTGAATTGTTTAAAGTTTTTCTGCTTTTTAAAAATTTGATTAATTATTTTTTATTCCCAGAGGAGAGAAGGAAATGTGAGATGCAGAAAATTTTAATAGGGTAGAATAATTTATCTCCACTTCATTTTTATTTTTGATTTAATTCGTTGAATAACATAACCAGAATTATCAAAATTTCTGAGAAATCATTTGGGTCTTTTGGCCGAGTACAGTCTGTCAAGATTTTTCTAATGCATATTGCTCTATGGATATGTTGCCATTGACATAGATGGGGAGACATGAGTATGCTCAGCCTGCAACCACCACAGGCTAAGACAGGATCAAAAATGGCTGACATATATTTTTCTACTCTATGAAAATGAGACTGATTTTAATTGTGATACCGTCCATGTACCATTTGCATTTGAAGAGCTGCAGAAAGCACACAAAAAGTTTATAAACAGAGCCAAACTGATTAAATATTGACTGAGGACAATGCCTATGCAGAGAACTAATACCATGACTGGTTAAAAGTTAATGCAGCTGAAACTGTTCCAAGAACTGAACATAAATCTTGATCTGTGCCATTAGCCACAAGTCAGGGCAGCTGCCAGATTCGATGTCTTGCCTTCACCAGCAGCCTGTGTTCATCAGCAGGTGCAGGATGTCCTTCATGCCAGAAGTTATCCTAATAATGGTTTAGCTAGAAGTTTTTTAAAAAGAAACTTTGCATCCCTTCTAAAGTGTTCCTGATTTTATGGTGCAGCTTTGTGTGTTTTCTCTGTCTACGTTTTATCACATGAAGAAGAATTAGCCTAGGAGGGATAATAGGGTGGACATTATTTATATATTTCAGTAGTAGGATAAATCCGTATTTATTCTGGTGCTTCAGGTCCTAAATTAGTTGTAAAATTTGAAATGTTCTTCAAACTAATTGCATGTTATTAGGTTCATTTGTAAGGAGAGTGAAAATCATTCCAGCTTCTGCATTTTGTTGTTCTGGGAACGTACATCTATCAGTATAGAAAGGTGAGCCTTATGATAACCAAGAATGGAGAGTAATTTGTCATGGGAGGTGCCTTGAGGCATAATATGGTGTTTATTTTGAAATACTTAACCTGTATTCCTGCTGAGGAACAGCAATTTTCTTCATTTTCCTGTTTTTCATCCTAGAAAACATTCATACAGAATATCTGCACTCTCAGGTGTTTGCAAAAGATAGAATTAGACAATAAAATATTCTTTAGGTTCAAGGCCTGTGCTAGGAAACATGGAAGAGTGTGGCAAATTCTGAAACTGAGCCTGAAAAAGAACTACACCTAGTTCACCTAGTGATTGCTGGTGGTGCTTATGCAGTTGGTCATCCAGGTAAGAGGGTGACAATGCCACAGTGTCCTCAGACATTCATATTTTATTTAATCCCTCATGTTTCAAGCCTACATACATGAGGAAAATGCACTGAGATGATAATGGCCCTCTGGATTTATTGCTTTTTTTACTGGACCTTGAAAATGAGACAGTCATCACTGAAGCAGAGTTTTTTACCTTCCTAAATCTTCCTATGGAAGTTGCACTCATAACACAAAGACTGACTCTAAATGTTGATAAGGAAAACAAAACTTAATTCTCATCTCTTCGGAAGGAAAGCCATATTTCTACTACAGTGACTGTTAATCTTTTATTTGTCTTGATTTTCTGAGATGTGCAAAAGTGTTGGGTTTGTCTGAAGTGGGATTACTTCTCTCTAGTTAATCTAGTGAAAACATTACTTGTATCTTTAAAAGATCATGTCTGCACAAGACTGTAATTTAAAGGCTAAAAGCATTAGAGAAGAAACTCCTCTTTTGTTGCCATTTTGGACCCTGTTCAATATTGGTTTCTTTTTCAAAACTGCTGCTAGGACTCACAAAAAGGTAAGTATGTAAGAATCAGGGAGTATCATATGAATAAAATTAGTATTGTTGTTGCCCTGAGTGAATAACTTTCAAAAATCACTTTTAACATCTCTCCTTATACTGTATAGCAACAACAAATTCCAGGATTTTTAATGCCACACCAAACACTCTCTTTTTGCTCCTGGATGTGGCTATTAATTCCATTAATAAATGAGAAAAGTGGATGCAACTCATTAAACCTGTTGATAGCTTCAAATTATCAGTATTTAAAGGAAATATTCAGATAGAACTTCCTATTTTCTTACAAGTAGGAGACTTTACTTGGTAACATCCATCATAGTTAAGAATCTGCTGGGAATGCATCTGATATATTGACATTTGCAGTCATTACACTGCAACTCACTAAAAGGTTTCCTTAAACAGCATGATTTTCACCTGAGGCTGCAGCTTGTGTTTGAAAATTGGTGTTATTTGAGAGAGGCTTTCTGGAAAACTTAAGATCTGCATTTTTGTTTTTAAATAATAGGTTTAGTTTTGCCAGAAATCTGATGAAATCTGCCCTGCATATGAATTGCAGATTACTTTGTTCACAGTGGTGGGAAAAGAGGAAAATGGAAAGCATGCATGGTTTAAGACACTTATTTTACTTATCTCTCAGGGAAGGACAACAGGGACATGGGATATGAGGTAGTAAAACTTTGTTCAAATTCTGCATGTGGGATGTTTGGAAATGCCAAGCATCACAAAAGACCCAGACTTTCCTTCCCTAACTTTTCATTCTACATGGAAGGAAACTTTTCCACTAAAACATAATCCTTCACCACAGCTGGGAATCCATATGTTTTGCTCTTTCCTAGATGAGTTTGTGTCAGAGAAAATTCTCAAAATCTCCTGGTGTTGCAGCTTCCTGGTGACACTTTTAACTCATCTATGAATAAATAGACACATTCCCTGTCCCAGAGGATAAATGAAGGCCATTCATTGCCTGTGGCTGCCAGAGCTGCCCACAGTGGACCTATACTTCCTGAGGGGTGTTTTAATCCTGTCAAATCACTTTCTGAGCACATTTTATTTGTTTCTTGTTCCATTCCTACTATTTTATAAGGTTTTGTTTCTTCATTAACTCAGTCATGAGCTGGAAATAGATATGTGTATCTCATGAGTGTGCCCCAGAGAGGGGCAATAATACACAATAATGCTTTGATTGATGCATTAGAGTGAAGACTGCCAAATTATGAGATACTATTATTATAGTACTACCTATTACATCTATAATGATATAGTACCATACCAGCTTATTGGCTGTGTTGTATATATATACATATATATTAGACATGTCTATTTTATGCAGATACTACTTATTGCTTATTTACACAGGTATTATTCATTATTTTAAACAGATACCATTTAATACATGTCATAATTGTAGTATTAGAGTCCCCCAAAGAGATGAAAACTGAAACCTTAATACCTGAATAACTCAAGTTCTAACAGCAATTCACAGATCTGAAGAAAATCGGAAGTTCATAAGAACTTGTGCCTGAGTTTTGCCCTGTGTCTGGATGCTCTCCAAGTGGTCTCTATGTCATGGACTGGGACCAGTGGTTCTTGCTGCTGGATCAGCACCTTGTGGCAAAGCAGGCAGGTTCCCAGAGCCTCCCTGTACTGTGAGAAATGGACCCTGGCTTTTTGAATTAAGGGAGGAGGGTTTTTTAGAACTTAGAAATATTGAACTTAACACTAAAACTTCCAGTTTTATTATCAGTATTATGGACTTGATTTTCAAAGGCACCTGTCTCTCAATAATTCTTACAGACTACAGGCTGGAATCTTTGTACATTTTAATTTGCTCTAGCAAGATGTTTTTTAAAAACAAGTAACATGTTAAAATCCAGGTATAAGGCAGTTATATTAAAAATAATTGGATATCTGGGGTTTTTTTCCTCAGTATTTGTTTCTCAAAACTGACACACAAGCTAGACATAGAATCATAGAACCAGTAAGGCTGGAAAACTCTTCCAAGATCATGAATTCCAGCCTTTGGCCAAGTACCACCTTGTCAATTACACCTCAGCATTAAGGGTCATGTCCAGTTGATTCTTAAACACCTCTGCCACAACAAGCAAGGACTAAACCCACAAAGTAACAGCAGCCTCCACCACACTCCTTTTCCCACTTCAATTTTAAAAGCTGGTTTTGATGTTAATTCTATATCTGATTTGATGAAGCTTATTTCATGAGTTTAAACGTTTATCTCTCTGCAAGTTGTTAAGTACAGCTGAATTTGCATTGAAAATGGAAAGGTAAACAGAGATGATAGCTTCTGGTCTTTGCTAATTCTGTTTTAAGGAATTTCAGAATATGGACAATGCTTGGAAGAAAATATGTACTAAGGAACAGGACTTTACTGGATGGTAATAATCATAATGGCAACTATGAACATAATAATGATGCTATTGACAGGAAGAGCCAGTTATTTTGCTTTTTAATCTATACTAATTACCTGAAAAAACCACAGAACAGATTATTGATCGGTACATTTCTCAAGACAAATTGTGAAAATTAATTAATTTCCAAATAAAACTTTCAGCTGATTAAGTGGTAATATGCTCCACTTTCTATTTTATATGGAAAGTTTTTGTATGGCCAGAATATCTTGGATTCCATAAAAGCAAAATAAGTTAAGTGAGAGTATTTTTAATTAGAGGAAGCAAAGCTTAAAAGAAGGATGACATTTTTCAAATCTTTCCCCTCTTTTTTTTCCCCTTAAGTTGAGATTGAGTGAATATTTGATACTGCTGAGCAGCAGGGCAATGATTCAGGCAGGCACTTGAAAACATGCCTAATTTTAAGTTACGCATTTGTTAAATAAAGAGCCAGGTAGGGCTTGTGGGATCCTCATTCAGTTTTAAACCTGATTCTGTACCCTTTGTGCATTGGAAGTCAGGAAAAATGAACTAACCCAATTCTGATTCCTAATGGTGAATCAACTTAAGCAAGTATGTGGGTGTTTAAGGACTGTTCCAATTTATGCTTTCTATTTTTGTGTTACTTATGCTGTGATTAAAATAAGAATATAGTGGACATACATTGTGCACAGATTATTTCTGTATTCAGGAGTATTTCTCTTCCTGCTTCCCTGTATTTCTTGGGGTTTTTTCTTTCCATGGTCAGTAAGATTTCTTGTACAACTTTGCAATAGTGTAAGAACTAACCTCTTCTATCTGTTGTAAGCATTATTGATAAAAAATTAATAATACAAACATGGCTTCCTCTTTCAGTTTTTTTGTGATGTGTGAGATATTTCTCTGAGGTTAAACGCAAACTCCAGCTTTGCCTGTAACACCACTGTAAAACCACAGTTTTTCCTTGGTCAATGCAAAACTGACTGCAATAGCAAATGTGAATGGGTAGAAATTTATCTCAATAGCAGAGAGGAAAGGAAAAAGCCAGGATATTTGCACTTACTGACCTGTGAGAGGAGTTTCAGTTCTGGGATTGCAGGGATGTGAAATGTCACTGTTCACACACAATGAAGAAATGCCATCATGATGGTGCAGATTTTTTTCCTTTGTTTGATTAGAAGACGACATCACACAACAGAAAACCCCAGGATCTTTGTCATTCTGCACATCCTTGTGTCATCTAGAAGATCTTTTTCACAAAGGTGGTCAGAGGGCCGGAGCTCCTTGGTATGAAGACAGAGTGAGAGAAATGGGGGTGCTCAGCCTGGAGAAGAGAAGGTTTCAGGGAGACCTTATAGCCCCTTCCAATGTCCAAAGAACCTTCAGTAGAGCTGGAGGGGGAATTTGGACAAGGGCCTGGTGTGACAGGACAAGGGAGAATGGCTTCCCACTTCCAGAGGGCAGGGTTGGATGAGATACTGGAGAAAAGGGCTTCCCTGTGAGGGTGGTGAGGCCCTGGCACAGGGTGTCCAGAGAAGCTGTGGCTGCCCCATCCCTGGAAGTGTCCAAGACCAGGCTGGGCAGGGCTGGGAGAAACCTGGGGTAGTGGTAAGTGTCCCCAGTCACAGCAAGGAGATTACACTAAGTGACTTTTAAAGCACATTCCAACCCAAACCATCCTGTGATTCTGTGATGACTCTATTACTATTGCATTTGGCCGCACATTTTTCTTTTAGTTCTCTATAATTTTGTGAACAAAACCAACCCTTGCCCATCCCAGGAGGTCTGGGTTCTTGAGCCCAGCTCCTAAACACAGTCCAGCAGTGGCAGAAACCATTCTCTGAAGTTTAACCTGAACTGTAGCCAAAGAGCTGCTGCAGATAGAATTAATCAGAAAATCTTCCATTGGGCCATAAGGTGCAGAAAGGACCCCTTGGCTTTCTAAACTCCTTCTAGGATAGAAGTCTGGATGTGGCTGCATTCAATCTTTGCCCCAGATTTAGGCAACAGGTTATATTTAAATAATTATATAGGTGTAATTGAGTCTTTATGTGACTTTGTCCTTCAGCAGTACGGATGGTCACCAAATATATTTATATAAAGAATAATTTATTTAAATTGATTACAGTAATGATTAGACTGAAAGATCATCAGAATTATTTAGTACACAACATAGGTATCTATAACTACAAGTATAATGCACTATTTTTGAAGCAATATTAAAGCTAGCAAAAACCAAAAATTCAGCAGATATTGATGCCACTCACCGACACCAATGACCATGCCAATCCCCGACTCAGGGAGTAACATCCCTGTTCAAGGGAGGAATCTTCACAGTGTAAGGAGTGTGTTAAAGGTCCCTGATGCTAAAGAGTGGGAATTGTTAAAGTTAAGACTGCAAATCCTGTGTCTCCAGGCCAGCTGTGTCATCTTAGCAGCTTTTAGGTGAGCTATTGATAACTTACTGGTTCCCTTATCAGGTACTTTAAGAGTTAGTTTGTTCATCCTCAGGATGTTTAACTTTAGGAATGATGAGTCAGGCTGACATCAGGTTCTTCAACATCGAACACAGCATGCNGTTGTTTTACCCCTGCTCCAGGTGGCACATCCAGCTACAGAATCCACCCCAAACCACCCTCAATTTAAAAGGGCCAAAAACTGCTGTGCCCACAGCATCCCCAGCCAGGGGACAAGTTCAGACTGTGCTCCTGGGTTGTGGCTGTGTCCCCAGCTCCCTGGGGCTCGGGAGACTTCAAGAGTTGGCAACAGACCTCCACAAATGCTGGAGTCCCATTATATCCAGGACATTGGCAGCTGTGGGACTAGAACCAGCAACGAACATGGATTGATTCTCACAACCCATGTATCAGTCTGGCATCCACGGCCTTTGTGCATGTGCATTTATTTGGAAACTGTTATTCCTTTTGTTTGCTTTCTTCTTACACAGACAGTGATTCGTTTAGTATATGCCATGTTGAATTAATCACAGTTTAGTCTTCTCTGCCGGCATACAGATGTTCCCATTTATATCCACTAAAAAGCAAAGAACGCTGTATTTTTCTTTCTAATGCCCTAACACATGATTTTGGGAAGAACCAAGTTTTTATCTGGAAACGAGAAAATATATACTTTGCTGTTTTCCCTTATTTACTCAGACAAATCCCTTTATCACTGCTGAAAAAAAGAACAGGGTTTTCTACTAACCTGAAATATCTGTTTCATTTCATTCAAGTGATAAGATTATGTGATTTCATGTTAAACATCACTTGTTTCTGCTGCTCGTGCAGAATTTGTATGAATCAGAGAGTGAAATCATGACATCAAAGTGATATTTTTTAGAAGCACTGATCACTAGACTAATTATTGTTGTTTATTATCAATGCCACAATGTACAGAATTAGACCTACTGTGAAAGTTGGAACTTTGACTCTAAGCCATCACAGCTCAGAATTTAGGTGTAAATGTTTATGCACATTGGTTTATGCACATTTACTACTATTTTGTTCTACCTTCATTCAGGAAAAAATGTCATGTCAGGACCAGAAGAAATGCCTGATCAGTTCTGTAAGATCTTCATGGACCAGCATGAGCAGAACCAGCATGACATAGTCACATTGAGATGATAGATATAGCATGTAGGGAAGATAACAAGCAGTAATAAAGGTAGACATGATAATTGTACTATTATCTTGTCCACCACCAATGTGAAAGTGTTGTTTAATAATTGAATATATATGTAAAATAAAATTAGAAATAAGTGTTAAAATACATAGGCAATATGTATGTGCTGATTGAGGTGCACCAATTGGCTCTGCTTGTCAACAAAGTTAGAAAAGACAAACTGCTGTGTCACAGAAGTATTTCCCATTTCTTTTGGCTGTTCTGGGGACACACTAGACTTTCACAGTTAGAGTAAACCAACCATTTCCATGACCTAGAAAGCTTTCATGCCTAACACTATAAAAGTATGTTCTTGGTGCTATAGTTCAGGGCACTTTAAATAATGCATCATGGTAGATATAAATTTCCCAAATGTTGCTACATGCTGCAAATGCTTTTACATTTAAATTGTAGTAGACATTGCACCATGGAATACACTATCATTTGCCATACTGCTTTGGAGAAGCAGAGCTGAGGCTGACAAGAGTTTATAAAGTGTTTGTACTCTTATTGGTTCTAAAGTGGATAATTCCATAATTCTACATTGAGTGCCTCTGCAGGGTCTGCCTTGAATGTTGACCAAGTAAAAGGAGTTTAGGTTTTTTGCTAGATGCCTGTACATAAAACAGTTTAAGAAATGCAGGCAATGATTTAAAAAAAAAGTCTAGCTTTAAAAAAAAAATGTTGCTTAGACTTGTTTTGCTCAAGCATAGATTCAAAACCAAAAACTGTCACTGCAGGAAACTGCAACTTGGTAAGCAGGTCAATGCAAAGAAGGCAGTACTAACAGCAAACCTGCTGCCTGCTGGGTGGATAATGAGATACTGTGCTGTGCAGCATTGCAACTCAGACAGAAACCTGTGAGGGCACTGGCTTCACTTACAGAAAAATGAAGGCAAGGCAATGCATGAACTGATCTTGACATTTAATTTTTATGTTGCTTGGTCCTGCAAGAAGCCTGATGCAATATGCCAGGTTAAATGAAGCATGCATTAAAATGATATTGACAGAAAGGGAAAGAGGGAGGTGGGAGGGAGGAGAAGAGAGAGAGAGGGGAAGAAGGAAGAGGGTGTTAGGTGAGGAGAGGAGGAAAAACATTTGGCTGGTAGAAAGTTTTACGACAAAGATGTTTCTAAAGCACGTTTTCAGCTTCTTCTTGTTTCTTTCCTCAGAAAGACCAAGTTCTTAACTGGAAATATTAAATCCAGGCACAGCACTTAAACATAGACGTGCTTTTGTTTTGCCTTAGTGTAGTTACAGATCACAGAGGATTGTGGTGTTTGTGTCTTCAGGAACTCACACGGTGTGTAGTGCCTCCTGAATTCCATGGGATGCCAGTGGAAGAGGCTGCAATGTCTCAACATGTTGACACTAAAATACCTCACTGTAGCTGGGAGAAAATTATTTTTTAAAAAACAGAAAAGTTAAATATTATATTATAATAACTCATTTTCTATTCAGCTACAGTGAAATATCTTGTGAACCAACAGAAGCCTCTTGGAGCAGAACACCAAAGGACCATGAGCAGGCTGCCCAGGACTATAAAACTGTACCTTTACAGAGCAGTAGGAAAAAGAGGCATTGAGGTATATTTTGCAATTAGAGAACAGAAGGAAGCGACAGTTTGAGAGGACTAGGACTATCTGTCTCCCTCTGAGTCTGGGTTGATGTTAGCAATGTAACTTGTTAAAAATATTGCTCAGCACCTACTCAGGGAATGGAGTCAAGGAGGAAAAATGGGTTTGGTGCTCAGCTGAGAAGGTAATTGCAAATCAAGTTTAAGACAGAAAGCAAAGAGCAGGAGTTCTATCTTAGAGAGAACAAAAGCATTTACTACTTATTAGGCACTGCAAACATAGAGTTTTCTTTGTGTTGGTGGGCTGAAAAACATAAAATATATATGCTACAAGATTTTCAAAAATACAGTTTTTCATGCAGGAAGAATGGGGAAGAGATTTGAAGTTAAGTGTCGAAGTCATACTTTCTTTATCCAATAAAGAATCATTTTAACTCTGTTTAAAACTTTTTCCCCCGCTTAGTTGTTTGTTTGGGTTTTTTTTTTTCCCTCTCCCCTAGTGTCCAAATTAGTAGGTGGAAGTATAACCAGAATATTATTGAAGTGCTCAGCTTATGCAGGATCCTGACATAAATGGATATTACTTGATATGATAAAATGTTCCATGTTTGCAATTGTTTTCATGGGCATAATGGCCTTGTGAAAATTCTAATTATTGTAGTCAGTTATGCTACACATGTGTCTACTGGTTTCAATGACATTCTTCTTGGGGTTAGACGTGGTTTGGGTTTGTTTGGTTGGTTGGTTGGTTTTGGGTTTTGTTGTTGTTGTTTGGGGGGTGGGGTTGGTGGTTTTTTTGTTATGCTCTAGCAAAGATGTTAAAATACAGTGGAGGAATAATTTGCAAGAGTATTTACATATTTTCCAGTTATTGTCAAGTGATTGATTTCCTGGCCTGGGGTTCATGCTCAGTGAAAGCTTTACTGCCTTAATTGATAATCAGGCTTAAACCACTGAACATATTTATTGTAGCAGTCAGCTTTCACTTTCAATGCATTAAAAAACCCCTTGTATTTCTTGTGGACCTCTAGCTGGGGAAGATTACATTAACGGTCTTAGTTTTCAAAATCAAGAGGCTGTTTCTCACAATTTTCCATCACACCAAAATGTTCCTGCATTTTGATTGAATTTTGGCCTTTCACTTGTCCTCCTCGAAGTTATTGTAAAGCTTTGGTGAAAGCGTGAGTCCAATAGAGGCTGAAATACATGTTACAGGTGACAGGATAGGGTTAAAATGATTTCTAAAGGTACAAGAACAGGACCTAGCTTTGCTGTAACCAGAATGTAATTTTCATGCTATTGTTTTAACCAAACCAAGGATAACTTGCCTAAGTAATAAATCAGGGGGAAGGGGAATGAATGGGATTCTCAGTTAAGCACATAAGCCCTGGAAATAAAGATGTTCTTTAGTAAATCAAGGTGAGTCTGTACCTATATCACAATCACATGATAAACTACCTTATTGTTAATTATAAGCATGATTATTATCTTAAACAAGAATCATGAGAATCTTAAACAAGAATCATGAGAATCATTTGTTCCAAATTCAAGCTTGGGTAGAATCAATGGAACAATGGGGTTTAACGATTAACATGTATACTTATGGAACAAAGAGGGTATAAAACTAAGTCTATTTTGGACCCCCAGTGGAGTCAGATTTGGGTCTCTCTGGACCCCTGGCTCCCAGAGCTCTCCAATAAAGCACTGCATACAATCATTCGTGATTGTGTGTTTCTTCCTACGCTAACACAGGCACAAGAGAAAACTTGATTCAGATGTAGTGGATCTGCAGGTACATAGTCTCGTGGATCTGCAGGTACATAGTCTCATGGATCCACAAATACTGCAGAACACAGNGTATAAAACTAAGTCTATTTTGGACCCCCAGTGGAGTCAGATTTGGGTCTCTCTGGACCCCTGGCTCCCAGAGCTCTCCAATAAAGCACTGCATACAATCATTCGTGATTGTGTGTTTCTTCCTACGCTAACACAGGCACAAGAGAAAACTTGATTCAGATGTAGTGGATCTGCAGGTACATAGTCTCGTGGATCTGCAGGTACATAGTCTCATGGATCCACAAATACTGCAGAACACAGTCACCACCAGAATACAACAGGATGGGCTGTTTTAGCTGGTGAAAGACACTAAATATTCACATTCAAACCACAGAGTCCTTTCTTCACCAAAGGTCTTTTAAAAAACATTAATGTAATTGTGGCTATTTTCTCTTATTGCATAATTCTGACTGTAAGTAGAGTAATGGGAGCTGCTGTCATTAACTATAGATATCGATGCAACCTTCTTACAATACAAGTTAAGACAAGAAAGCAGGAATGATTTTCTCCGCAGTTTCTAAATTTTTGTATCCATTGAAGCAACAATTGCAGTGCCATTCTTAAATCTGCTGTGAGCTGATCCAATGGTTAAGCAGTAAGGTGTGAATTTTTTGACCAAAAACAAACACCTAGGTTTTGTTTGTGTAGCCACATTACTTCTTATTTTTCTGTCTTGACATTTCAAAAGGCTCCACAAAACTTCAGTTTTTATCTATGAGGGACAATTTGTTGAAAGTTATTTGGATGATTTTTTTTGCTGGATGATCCCAGATGTTTTTGGTGCTGTGCCATCTGCCTGATTAGGCAATTGAACCAAGGTCAAAGTCTTTTTCTTCCTGGTCATGTCCCTGACCTGAGCAGCCCCAGTGTTCTTAGAGGGTGTTATAGTTTTTTGAGAAGGCAAAAGCACCTAAAATCAAGACACCAAATATTTTTTCCTTGCTTTTATGGATATGAGGAAAACACTCATGCCCATAAAAGCAGTGCTATTACTTCTGGAAAGCAGTTTTCTCTCATAACCTGCACTAGGCATGTACCTGGTCTTTGTGGTGAGCTTTCCTAAAACAACAGAAACAGGAGCACTGGAGAGAAATCCCCTCTGGTGTCAGGGAGAGTCCAGTTATTCTCCAGCAGCACAGTGCAAAGAAAAAGACTTTTGGCACCATGTGTGCAGAGAGTCAGTCTGAGCCCCTGCTGAAGAGGGAATGGGGTTTGAAGGGTGTTATTTCACCCTGTTGCATTTTTGTTCCTCAAGCTCCCTCCCTTTCCTTCCATGCATAAGAAATACAACACAAGCCAGGACCCAAGACAGGCTACTTGTAAACATGTCATTGCATTGTTTGGCAGTCTACAAACTGAGGAGCAATGAAAAGAACATAAGAGTCAAAAAAACCCAACATCTTGAATGAATAAGCAGAATCACCATTTTAAAAGCATAAACTTGGTCCACTGATCAATTTTACTCCTGAGAGAAGAAGGTTAAGAGGCTCCATTTAGATTTGTTTGCTTAATTGATTTTGAATTTGATTTTTCAGTTGTGTTTTAAATATTATTTTTCTGCCTGGTAAACTCTGTTTGATTATCTTCAGAGAATACTGTTGTTTAAAAATTCATTACTGCCATTTTTTACTTGTAGGATTTTTAATAAACTATAGTTTGCAGACCTTGTGTGCCAGCATGGGAAAAAGTGAATATTTTATAGAAATACGTTGAGAAAATAAATTACATGTCTCAGATTACAGGCAGATATGGCTTTCATTGATGGCAGAAATAAAAAAAAAGCTTGATATTTTCATGTTCTACAGCATTATATTTTAACATGTCTTGTAAGGAGTCTGTTTCTTCTTAATTTCTCTATTGTCACATGCCCTCCTGTCCTTTTTTT
This sequence comes from Illadopsis cleaveri, assembly GCA_013399915.1. Taxonomy (NCBI): domain Eukaryota; kingdom Metazoa; phylum Chordata; class Aves; order Passeriformes; family Timaliidae; genus Illadopsis; species Illadopsis cleaveri. Next base: position 15,046 of record VXBB01001212.1, read on the forward strand.
TATTAATCCAGTATGACAACCCTAGTCAGTAGAAAAAATCAGGCTGAAGCTGTTGGTATTGCATCAACCACAGCCCACTAACATTTCATGCATCTTCTTCCTTTCCGTTTTCATCCCCATGTCTCAATATTTTAGCCCCTGAGGACTGAATGGGCTGAGGAAATGAGAGAGACAGAGTTTTCTGGAAGAGGAGAGAGCTTTATCAGACCATCTGATAAAAGACAGAAAACTGCGCAATCTGGTGAACAGAAAGACTTCAGGTGGCTTTCAAATCCCAGGTGACAGGATTTTTGTTCCCCAACACCTGATACACTGTTCCATCTTTAGCAGCTAATTTAGGCAACTCTTGTATTTTTCTGTCAAGCCTAGTTGTCTCCACCATCTCAGAAAGTGAGAAATAAACACCTTTGCTATCCTTACTTGTGCTTTTAATTCCATCTTTAGTGGTCTACAGATGATTTCCTTCCTGTCAGTCCATGTCTGGGACTTTGCCTACCTTGAAACTTGCTGCTGAGCTCTTCCTTGATGAACTCAAATTTCCATTCACTTTAATGACACAGCACTTCTATCTTTTCTCCTTTCCTTCTCCTATCTCTACAGCTTAAAATCTCTCCATTTCAGACCTGGGAGCTGTTTCTTTGGGAATGTCTCATGAAATTTGATGCAAGTATCACATGAGTGTAAGGTCATATTCCTTGTGCAATGCAAATAGGTTTTGGCATTTGTAACTTAGGAAAAAGATCCAGTTGCATTGAAAGACAGAAATAGAAGTGAGCCTTAAATTTTAAGGCAGGCAATTAAATTCCACTACCAACATTTTGAGATTAATGGTACAATGAAACAGGCCCACTCTTTGTGGCTCATTCTACTAGAATTGAATTAGATTCATAATGTGAACATATGGAAGCAGTTCCCTTCGTGTTTATTTAAATTCAATATTAATATTTAACACTTATATTTGGGGCTATGATTTTTCAGTCAAAATGTGGCAAAGACTGGAGAAAAATCTTCCTCTGCTGCAAGTCTAGAAGCAGTTATTCATTTCAATGGGATTAATGTGGACTTAAAGCTGAAGCCAAAAGGAATACCCTTGGTAGCAGACTATCTATGCATCAGTTTTAAATTTAGACTTTAACACCTCGAGGTTCAATTTTTGTTTTAATGTGCCATTCATAAAAATATTTTTGTCCTTTTTAGAAGAAGAAAAAAAAACCCCTCTTACCAGGAAAGGAGTGGAATGGATTGGCAATCTGTACCACCAGCCAGTAAATTCACACCAGCTGAGCCTTACTCCAGATTGCTGGAACAATTTGTAACTTCCTAAAAAGGAGGGT
>VXBB01001233.1:0-12261 GCA_013399915.1 Illadopsis cleaveri
AGAGCCTCCGCCGCTTTCTGCAACCACGTCGAACTCGTGCAGAACACCCGCGAGCCTGAGCGGTGCCCAAACCCTGGAAAGCCTGTGGCGATGGGGTTTTAATTTTCCACAGCCCGGTACGGGAGCGTACTCGTAGGAGATAAGAAGAAATTCTTTACTGGGAAGGTGGTGAGGCAGTGGGACAGGTTGCCGAGAGTTGTGGATGCCCCATCCTTGGAAGTGTTCCAGGCCAAGTTGGATGGGGATTTGAGCAAATTTTTTGTGGAAGGTGTCCTTGTCTGTGGCAGGGGTGTTGAAAATGATCTTTAAGGTCCCTTCCAACCCAAACTATTCCATGACTCTACACAGGGTGGTTGGCACCTTCTGGGACATGCTCCTAGCCCAAGCAACTGCCCTGCCCACGCTGAGGCTGCAATCAACCAACACCCATATCCAGAAAATGGGACGTGTTAGTAACCAGCACAAATCCTGCTCTAACGCTGCCACGCCTGACATCCTGCGTAACATATTCAAGTCCTGTGTATTGGTGTCACCTGAATGCCACAAACCTGAAGTGAGGTGAGGCAGCAGGGAAGACAAATGCCCTGGTGTTACCTGCAGTGCTCCATGCTACATCTCCCTTCTGGGGGGCCCCAAGCAGTCAGGAACCTGAACGATAATGTGGGTGACCAGTAGTGCTGGAAACAGTACAGCTTGCCTGCCAAGTGAGTGAGTTTAGCAGGGTTAGGATTGGATGTGTTTTGCTGACACACATTAAATACAAGTAGTAACAACAGCTGCAGAAAACAGCACGTGCCAGAAATGAACGACAATACTCCAGAAGTTAAAAAAAAAATATATTGTAAGTACAGTACAAAAAGTCTGTGTATAATTGTAATGTAATCAGGACCAAACAGCAAAGAAATAACAAAAATATAAAAACTGGTAAGCCTTGACAAAGTTTCCCTATAGTACCAAATACCACAAGATACAGATTATACAAAGTGTACAAATTTTAATAAAAATACAATACACCAGGGTTGTGTGTGTTTTTCACTCTTCAAGAGTTTTCTGTTGTACAGAGGACAAAGCTAAAGCTGATCCCCTTCTGTTTCTTCAAAAGCAGATCTACCCTTCACCACAATGCTCTCAACTGTGAAGGGCTGGAAAGAGCCGGTTATTTTGTGCTGCTCACAACAGCAGATATGTTAATATGGACCAGGATGTGAAGCAGGATTGGACTGCCTCCCTCCCGGGCCCTTCCTATTTCCAGGCTCACTGGGATTTCTCCTAAGCTGTTAAAACGTGTTCTGGCCTGGTGGTCTGAGAACCTTCTGTGCCTCCTCTGCTGAGAAAACCTCTCACTGCATGAGAAGATCTGTAAGAGACAGACTACCTTGTACAGGCACATCTGGGGAATATGTGGCAAAGAGGCACGGGGAAAAAACTCTCCTCCGCACCCCAGGTTTTGATTTACTTCTGATTTGGGGCTCAGCCACAATGAGGGACAGCTCACTTTCAACTGTCCTAAAAAACAAGCTGGACTTACTTGGAAGTAAAAAATGACTCTTCTGCAATTTTAAAACTTTTCCTGTTACAGAGCTGATAAGGCCTGAGTCAAATGATATTTCAGTTGTTCTGTCTACCTTCACAAGATAGCCTGTTTCTACAAACACATAGAATGTTCCTGGTGTTTCCTTACACAATGCCCATGCCTACTACTATACATAGAGTTGATTCCTGCAGGAAGTGAGGTGAGGCAAACTTGATTCACATTTTTCACACACTGTTGGCTGAGGAAGGAATTTTTGCTTTTAAATTATGTATATATATATAAATATATACACACACAGAGAAATATACAGGATAAATTAAAATCTGTTACAGATATTGGTAAAAGTTAAATACATGTGATATGAACACCACCTACACATACATACACACAGACAAAAGCCTAAACAGGAATCAAGTGTTCTCCTGTGGCTTTGCTTCCAGAGGAGCAGAAAACCAAACTCCAAGTATGTGGCTGGAAGGAAGGGAAACTGATCCAATCAACCCACATGTGCCTTACTTGGCCATAACTGCTTCAAACTGGCCACTGGTCACTGCCTTGCAGCAGCACCACACCTCCTGCAATAGTGCTGGTGAGAGGGATGGGGGATGAGCCATTTCACAAAACAGGTGCAAGATGGGCAGAAGCAATCCAAGTTTTTCCCATCTGCTTCTTTACTCCTTTCCATCAAAGCAAAGCTGACCATGCCATGGAAAAATCAGCAGGAGGTTCATTCTCTCAAGGCAATCCAATGGGTTGATACATTGTGCTAATGATGATTTGAATATGAGTCCACAAGGAAAAATTAAACTTGTTGTCATCTTCTACTTCACTTCAAATGCCAGCTACCAGACCAGCCAGCCAACACCGACAACTTTCAGTTATTACTGACTGAGAAGTAGGGGCTGGAGAAAGTGACCAAGAAGCAAAAAGCTATCCAGCTTTCCCCTCAAAAAGTGGGTTTTAAACAGAAAAAGTTACAAAGAGGGCTGGTGAAGAATTCAATTCTATTCCTTGGTCCAAAATATATTATCATCTCTACCTGCCCACAAAATATCAGAATACTTTAGTTTAGGCAGGGATATCAGGAGATCATGTGGTCCGTCTCCCTGCTTGAAGCAAGTCCAACTAGAGCAGGCTGCTCATTCAGTTTTTGAGTATCATCAAGGAAGGAGAGTCAAGAACCTCTCTGGGTCGCCTGTTTCAATAAGCCCTCTCACGGTGACAGCTTTCTTCTTTATACTGAGAAGTCCATTCTCTGTTTGCTTCCCCCATTAAATCTGAATTTAAGGCGAATATCTCAAAAGCTTTCTGAATTCTTCATACAAAATACTTTCAGATTGGAGGACATTTCACCCATCAACACAAAAGGGTTTTCTCAGCTTAACTTCACAACTTTTCATAAAATAGAAGTCAAATAGTTACAATCCTATGTATATAATATACATATAAAAAACTTAAAAGCCTCCACATGGAGCCCTTCAGGAGCGCCGGCATAGTGCATGTACACAAGTCAGTTACACAGAGGTTGAGTACATCCCAGGATCCTTTCCCCTCAAAGTCCAGGCATGATGTAGGCAATGTTGTCTAGTGTGTTCGACTGGGAAGAGAAATTCGGTGGTTTTTAGTGTCAAGTAATAACTCGAAATCCTTAAAAAATGGCACAGGGGAGCGTATTAAGCACAGTCACCTGTGTTACAAGTTGTTGTAGGATGAGACAACCAAATCTGCCTATTGACCACCTCTAATAAGGTGTCAGATGGCAAAAAGAAGTGCCTTTCAGTTTTTCTTCGAAAATGTAACAGAATTCTGAGAGTAGGAATCCTTCTCATGCACATCAGAAAAAATGACCCAGCTGTATGGTTTTCAGATACAGTGCTTCAGTAAGCTCAAGCCTGTGGCTGGATAGCTGAAGGAGGCCTTAGGAACATCTTTAACTGAGAGATGGAGGAACTGGATCTGCACCAGTTGATTCTAGATTCTAGAACTTAGCAATGCCACCAACTGTCTCAAATTTAAATTGCAACACAACTGCTGGGGCCTGTGTCTTAGAACACCAATGTCGTATCTGATGAAAATCAGATTTATTATCAGCTCCTGAACACCAGTTTCCAGAAGTGAAGTGTAGCTATCATAATTCACCTAAAGTTCCATTGCTCCTTATAACAATAAGCTGATCGAGTTTCTAATAAATGCACCACTGGTCATGTGGCGTCACTGCTCTGAACAAACTTGGCAATTAGGAAGGAAAAAAAAAGCATCGGAGTTTTTCCATGGCTTAAGATGGTAACACCCCACTGACTCAGCTTTTGTGCACAGAGCCAGCTTGTGGGTGTTCACAGACTAAATTGTCAACTTTGTTCCTGTTGTTGACAGTAAATTCTCTTAATGAATAAACGTTTGGCTTGCCCTATTATGACACGTCAATTCATATCTCATTTTTGTTGCCCCCCTGCCATATTTGTTTTCAGTCTCTTAAGTTTTGCAGACTGTATTTTTTTTATTTTTGCTCCTCTCTTTTGCTGCTTTATTCACATCTCCTGTAGGAAGTATGACACCTGATGGCTGCTCCCATCTTAATCTATGTCCACATCAGGCTACATAGATGCCACAAGCTGTTGCTAGATCAGGGCTCAATATTAAGAGTAGCCTTAAGTGGAAAAGAAACTGATGTTATGCAGCTCCTTAAGACAGAGAATATTTTTCTTTCCTCAGAGAAGGTTCTACTCACTTGCAAAAGGTCCTACACCATCACATTAGGAATCCTGAGATCACAAATTGGTTTTTATGCTACTGAAGAAAGAACAGCTTATGTGATACAGAACAGCTAGAAGGTGGGTTTATAATGGTATACTTTTATTTGATTCAGATTGATTGACTCCATCATGACTAAAACAGGATCTACCACACTGCAATCAATGCTACAAATATTAGGTCAGTTGCCAGTGGGAGAAAAAAAAGGTTGCACAGTATTGTACAATGGTAATATCTGTAAGAATTTCAATAAATATTCCTCTATAAAAGTCCATGACCAAGACAAATTTTCTTATTGCAGTGGAATTATAATTACATTACACTGATTAATCAGAAAAGCTCTGTTTGGACTCTACTGAAATTAACAGTGCTAGAAAGAAAATAACCATAAAGAACTCACCAAAACATGCTTTGGGCAGCCATTCAGCTCAGGCAGTTGTGTGGTCAGACATGCCAATGGGCCCAAAGCACAGATGATTGAATCTAGGAGTACTGACAAACTTCCTGAAACAGCCACCATTCCCTGGTAGTGAGGAAAGAAAAAAATTGGAGGAGTAGTAGAAATTTGGCTTCTCTCTCAACTGTATCCATTCTCATGCAGCCACTGTATCTCCAGCTCCTCCAGTCCACTTTCGCTATTTACATAGTAACAAAACTGTGCCTTGTACTTCACAGAGAGACTGCTGGCTCAAAAAATTTAAGAGTTCAGTAGGCAACGAACTGGTGCAAGATTAAGGCAGGAATCAACAGAAAATACCAGAAAGTTGTCAGTTGCATAAAACACTAATCCCACAAGTTTTTGTAAAGTGTTTTATGTGCCGTTTTGTACCATCTATTTTGGTAACTACATGAGTCCTAATGACAATAGTTGTTTTATAACAAATGCTTTAGTCATTGATATACCTTCAGGAAATGGAATTTGTCTGTGTGCTTTTCTGGGCTCTGGTTGTTCTTCTCATGATCTCAATCACTCATACCAAAACCAAAATACAAGAACATTTATTTCACTTTTGATAAAATAAGCAAGCATAGTGGGGTGAGATTATCATGCTACTCATAAAACTCAGTGATATTATATCAGACAAATATGTTTTCTTCTTAGAGGCTGGGCTGAGTTCTCAGAGTGTACACATGTGAATGTGCATTCACAGAGTCCCCATCATTTAACAGTAGGTAACCATTAAAATATGACATTATGTTACCAGGTAAGTTGAAACAATTGTAGCCCCTATCCAAAGCACTGGCAATATGATACTGCCAGAAAACTAGAGGACATGCAAAAAACTTCTTGGGAAAGGCTGATAGTATTCTAAAAAGTAGAAGAGTAACAGAAACTGACTAGAAACTGACAAAATAGCAAGGAAGTACCAAATCCAAGGTGAACATACAGTAAAAAAGACTGAAGAGTCTGCTGAACTACAAATTACTTTCAAGGACCTCGAGCTGCAAAGCACCTGTCTTTCTTTGATGCCTACTGTTACTAGCGCCTTTTATTTCGCTGAAAATAAAGAGAGATGCATCAAAGAAACATGGCATGCCACCTCTAGTTTCTCTTCTTAACAGAAAATCACTGGTTAAACTTTTAAGAAAACAAATAATCATGCACCTGAATGCATTGTGTAAATTACAAGACATCACACCGCTGGTTACAAGCTCACCTCTGTTTCCTGCAGTCTGTGTCCAATGAGGCTCAGAGATTCACCCAGCAACTGTAAATGTGCAGCCACATCAATGGGATCTGTCTCAGGGACTCTGGCTGGTGAGGAAGGCACCACAACAGTGCTGGTAGGGGATTTTTTGTGAGGAGAAATCACTCCTGTTGGAGAAGCTGGAAAACACACAAATTAAAATTCCATATTCCTTGCTTTCACTTTTTTACTCACAAGCCTATTTAGTTACTAAAGTACAAATCTCACAGGTATGAGATGCTTAAATTGTTCTGTTGCCCCAGTCCCATAGCCTGTGGAGTTGAAACTTTTATTTTTACATGTACAGAACATCTACCTCAGCTGAAGGAAACTGGGGAGATGTGGTATCAGAGATGCTAAACCCAGAACAATCCACCTTCCCTCTAGCAGCAAACTAATCCCACTAGAACCTCCTTTCTGCCTCTTCTTATTTTAAATTTCAATCCCTAAACTGCCAAAACCAATACCATTCTATGAATCAGATAAGGAAATCTTTACGAAAAATGCTGACATCATTCTTGCTCTCACAGAAAAGTTGATTTGACTAGTGATTTAAATGTCTTGCTTTGTGAGAAAGCAGGCAGGGAGGTGAAGCAGGTAAGGACCTTTGTTTTTTATTCCACAGGCAACACTACCTTCCCTGTCCAAGAAAAGAGATGAGACATAGTGCAACAATTACCTTTCATTTTTGGTGCACCATCTGAAGATGATGCCTTTCTCTTCACAGTGGTGGCCTCTGCTTTATTCTGCTTGTGTTGGAGATATTGGGCTTTCTGTTTCCAGATCTGTAGTTACCATGGTAAGAAAAGAAAGATTCATAACATTAGGTAATTCTGTTACCTGATGCCAGGACCTGGAGGCAGAATGATGTTACATAGCTAGGTGGTGAAGCAATCCCATGAGAAGAAAATGAATGCTTTTATGTTTGCAAGGGCAAGGTTTCCATACTTTCCATCTTTCCATGCTTTAGGGATATAGGTAACATATTTCAAGGCATTGTGGCAATGCTGCCAGCTCATTCTGATCTAAGCACCTAGTTCACTGAAATCATTTTACAAAAACATCTTACACAAACACTCACCAGTTTATCCTTTTCAGGTAGCTGCTTCCACACTTCTGCCAGTTTTTTACTTAGCTCTCCAAAATCTGGCAGAAAGACAGACAGAAAGACAAAGAGACAAAGAGAGAGACAAAGAGAGAGAGAGAGTGTGAGACAGAGAGAGTGTGAGACAGAGAGAGTGCGAGACAGAAAGAAAGAAAGAAAGAAAGTAAGAAAGAAAGAAAGAAAGAAAGAAAGAAAGAAAGAAAGAAAGAAAAAGAAAGAAAAGATGATTAAATCAATTCTGATCATAAAATCCCAGAGAGAACATAGGAAATTTACTGGCTCATCCATACACATTTAGGAAGCAAGCCATTTTACAACTGGAACTCTCCACAGTCCTGAAAATGTGCATTTCTGTTATTCTTTAAAATGAAAAAAAAAAAGCTGATAGCAGGAAGATGAAGTCACAGTGTATGAAGGTAATTTTTTCAGTAAAGAAAGAGCTAGCAAATTATTTATCTAGATTCAAACTTGGTTAAAATAAAATTATAATACAATTATGAAATCCACTCCTGTCCTCTTTGCCACCTCTTAATCTAAATAATATTGTCAAATTTTTTGCTTTATTTCTTTAAAATTAAGAAGTTAGTCTGAAACAGAGACAATATGTTCTGCTAATTAATCTGATTGGTGTAAAATCAAGAGAAGACAAGGCTGGGTTATTCCCTTACCTATTCCAGGGTGCTCAGACACAATAGTTGTACGATATTCCTTACAGAACACTTGATAAGCAGACATGTTTTTCTTCTTTGGCTAGTCAGAAGAAGAAAGGAAACAAAGATTTTTGATTATGATGAGACCTTCTCCAATTTAGTAAGAACTTGGCATTTTTTAAAGACTTAAAGAAAGATATGGTACTCAGATCAAGAACCTTAAAAAACAGTCCTTTACATTTTCTGGCTGAATTTAGTCTTTATGAAAACACTGGAATCAGACAGAACCAGTCTTAGCACAAGGCTTATCCTGCAAAACTCAACAAGCTGCTATTCTAAATTCAGGATCAACATACAACTTTGTTAATGTATCTATTTTAAAACCTATAATAAAACTCAGTATCTGTTATACTATTCACAGTACCTATTATAGATCTGTCAAAACAATTTAGTCCTCATGGTAATATTTTGTTCCATTCCCTGCATCCTTACAAAGTACTTCCATTTGACAGGAAAAGAGAATGTGTAGTACATTAACAGCAAAGGTATTGCAATTGCTGAGCTATGATCAGGGAAAAATTCCCAAACAAAATAGGAAAATGGCTGAACAGATTTGGGCTCTGTCCATCCATTTCCTCATACAAAGCATTATTTCTCTATCTGAACACACACAAGCTGCTTTCCCCCATTTACTCACACAGCTACAGTTATCTCATTTGTAAACTTGTTCATATGCTAGCTACCATTTCTGCTACTTGTATCTATGCAGTAACCATGGAAAACTGAATATATAAGTACAGGACAAAACTGGGAACATGATAGTCTATTACAATTAGAATTTCATTTAAATACAGGAGTAAATGGGTAAATATCTTCAATTTTCAGGTAACAGCTTGATCCCTTTTTACAGGAACTTTGATCACTAGTCCAAAACTCTGCCTGGGAATAGCTGGAGCCAGTCACATTAAAAAAAGATGCAGATGTGCTTGCTCCATGACCCGCACCAAGCAAAATTAAGGATAACTTTCCCAGAGAACCTCTATTGGCTAAAGACTGTGCCACAAAGCCAGAAGAACATATATTTCTTTTGCTACAAATAGAAATCATAGTGGCTGACACATTTTTCCAAACATGCTTCAGTTAAACCACTGATAATTGGTATCAGTTATCCTTTGTTTCAATTTAACATGCCTTTGTAATGGAGTGCCTAATTCACCATTACCCACCACTCAATTTCTATTTTCCCTCCAATTTTTCCTTACTTTGTCTCTTTCTCTTTCCTTTTCTTTCTCTTTTTCTCTTTCTTTTTCCTTCTCTTTTTCTCTTTCTTTTTCCTTTTCCTTTTCTCTTTCCTTTTCCCATTTCTCAGCCTTGTCCTTCTCCTTTTCTTCCTTTTTCCTCCTCTTCTCACCTTGACCATCTGAGTGAAAAACAGCAGGAGGAGGTGGAGGGACAGCATAGGGGGTACTGGGAGGTGGTGGTGACACTCTTGCTTCTGCTACTGCCACAGGAGAGTGCCCAGAACTCTTTTTAGACCTGGAGTGTTTCTTCTCTCTGTGTTTCTCCTTGTCCTTTTTTTTCTTACTTTTTTTTGACTTCTTCTTCTTCTTGATTTCCCGGTAGGAATCATCTATCACCAGCTCTCCAGCCTCCAACTCTCCACCAGAAGAAGAACCAGATTCTGGTGGCACCTCCATACCTGAAACCTCATACTCACTTCCATGGCCCTCTGAATGAAGGGAGGTGTCAGCACCAAAATTCTCAGAAGGTGGATGTGAGTCCGGAGGTGGTTTGTGCTTCTTCCGGGATGACTTCAGGAAGCTCTGCAGATCGTGCCCCAGCAGGAATGAGCCTTGCTCATCTCGAGCTGATTTCTTTGAAGATTTCTTTGCAGCTGCTGGTGCTGAAGAGTAGGATAAAGAATCATCATCTGCTGCACTACTTTTCTCTTTTGGTGAAAGGATGAGCTTCATCTTCAAGCCGTCAGGTTCACGAAGAGTAAGTGTCTCTGTATTTACATAAAGAGGTTTCATTTTTTTAGATTTGTGGGAGCTGCCGTCATCCACGGAGTGCTCCCCAGTGCTCCCACTCAGCTTCTTCTTGGGATGCTCCCTTCTGCTTTCAGAATGGCCAGAGGAAGAATGAGATGATTTTTCAGAGGTCCTCTTTGAAGACTTTGAGCTTGTGGCCAAAGGTGAGTTGATAGCCTTGAGTAAATCCATGGTTGTATCAGCTGAGGATGGGCTAGAAGCTGCTTTTTTCTTCTTCTTTGATGGTAGATCCAAAGGCGAGACACCTGAAAAATATCAAGAGAAACATACATTGAGATGACTCCCTTCAAGATGGCAAAGAAGGTAAGTGAGAATCCTGTGAGCCTTACAATTACAGGTGATAAATTTACATCCTGGCTTAAACAGAACCACAGCCAGCTTGGCACAGCCTTACTGACACAATTCAGAGGCTGTGACACCTGAGCTGGTCAAGTAATTTAAGGAAGGGAGAGACAGTAGGAAAGTTCTTGAAGTTTTGTGAAACTCTGTTTGTGAGTGGTGAAATCAAATGTTTTGATGAAAACACATCTAACTGAAATTACATGTCAAGTAAAAGGTTTTCATGACATTTTTAGCCAAGGTGAGACCAGTTAGTTGAAAAGGTGAGCTTTTTCATTCTGTAGACAGATTTTGATGAAAGATGAAATTTCAGCTTGGCTTTCTCCTTCTACTGGACCAATAATAAATCCTAAATGTGTTAAGCTTCTATGACCTGAATTGGCATTTTCTGGCCAATTAATTAATTGTGAGAATAACTGAACAGAAAAGCATTTATTTTTCAACCTCAGACATTCTATTTTTATGAATTCAGAGAAAGTTATATTACCTGTAAGAATGATTAGTTTGCAATGCAATAGAAAACAAGAAAAGCAAATGTCACATGTGAAGGCATGAGTTAGAAAACTACAGCTTGTCAGTGAATAGGGGATGGAAGATCTCTACCGCCTACAATGGCAATTTGTTAAGACAGACTCTGAAAACATAATTCCCTAATCTTCTGCTGTCTGGTGCTGATCGGTGTCAGGTTTCTGATTACTTGCTCTAAGGCAGGCTGATTTACTCTCCTCCCATAAAATGCTAACCACGCAGCTTGATGACACTGGTTTAAGAGCATCCTTTCCTTAAAGTCATGATCTGCTAGGCCCTTCCCCTGCTTGATTACTACCTTACCTCTGTAGCAGAATTCATCGGAGGAGTGCTTTCTCTTCTTTTTGTGAGCTTCTGTCCCTGGAAAAAACTCACTGTCCTGGAATAAGAAAAAAAAGTTGCTGACAAAAAGGAGGGAAATAATATGAGAGTCACACGGACTATTAACATAGATAAAAATTTGTAGGACGTATCAAAAGTTTTTTATACTACTGTAACATCAAGGAACCGTAGGTACGAACCAGGATCATCATTCTAGCTGCTAAAAGGAAACCTACTCTGTCCCCAAGAGCACACAGTGTAGGTTTAAAGTAAGACAAAACACATGTTACAGATAGGTGGGAATATACAAAAAATATCATTAGCCAGGATTGATTTCAGCACAACAGTCACCTAATTGACATCCAGCTTTCTGTTGGCACAGCAGACAACAGGGCTCCAAGGAAACTGGAAGACAGATCTCTGTAGGGAGACCCCAAGTGAGAGGAGCAACATAAAAGAAAAAGCACATTTGCAAAGTGTTGAGATATGGGCAGTGAAAGCCATCACTTGGAGATCAGCTGATAAGTTGATTAAAACCAGACATCTACCCTTTAATAAAGCTAAGAAATAACTTCAGATGCATAGATTGTCAAGCCTTGAAAACCAAGGAGAGCAGTTCATGCTTACTATGCTGAAAAAGAAGTAACAAGAGCTACAAAGAGGTGACGACTAGAATGATGGGACAAAAATATGTCCTTAATATGCCATGTCACCTAATCATGATCTGTGTCTTGATCAATTTATGGCCCTGAAACTGAAGCTCCTCTAAAGAATTTCAACTGCGTGGTAGAAGATTTTAATTTTAAACAAGAACTTGCTTTTGAGATGAAAAAAACCCAAATCACTTAGCCACCTCTAAGCTAAGAGCAGAAATTGTGGCTCAAAGAGGAAAGCTTTGAAGAAACTTAAGTTGCCACTATGTGATTTTAAGAGTTAAGGCCCTGAAGAGGTAAATAGGGTAAGTTCATTCTTCTCAAGAGCTATAATTTCAGGCTGTCTGCAGAATTAGGAAGACAACAGTCCATCAGTTAATATTCTATCCATCCTTTGCTGGCTATTTATGCAATGCTATTTTTTAAAAATGTGTGTAAGAAGTTATTCATAGCATTTTCTGACTTGCAAGGTTCTACATCAACTCTAGGACAACACTCCTACTACCTCATTTTGTGGCCAGAAAAATCAGAATCAGGGACTGATACCCTCCTTTCCCCCAGGAAAATTACTGAACAATACAGTGCATGATTAGCTGCTCTTGCTGTTTTCTACATGCATTTCTAACTAAAAAAAAAAAAAA
>VXBB01001233.1:12271-23765 GCA_013399915.1 Illadopsis cleaveri
AAAAAAAAAAAAAAAAAAGGACAAGAAACTCATTCCATCCTGTTCCATTCCACCACTACCTTTATGCATATTCTTACACCTTGAACCGTTTCTCTGAGGGTTTCTACCTGAGTTGCTATCTCGTCTTCCTCTTGCAAAAGATCCTTGTACGAGCGCTTTTTCTCTCGCTGTATCCTGCCAGGTGCCAGCCCGTCATCAACACTTCGGTGACTATCTAGGAACTCTGTGATTTATGTGAAATGGGAAAAAAGGAAGAAATTAAATAACACATGGAATGACAGACAACTGGGCCACTCATAAACTAACAGAGAACACTGGCACAGTTATGCACAAAACCCAACAAGCACAGAGGCCTGAAAGGTGACAAACAGTCTGTACTGCCTGACCAGAGGGATGGGGGTCAGTGCTCTAACATAATCACTTAGATTTAGATCTCTAATCATTAGATTTAATCTCTAATGCCTGTATGTTCCTTCCTAAAGACAAGTGGATCTAGAAATGTTACCATGACTAAATGTATCATTATACCTCATTCCCTGTCCTACTGACTTGGCAGGGAAAAGAAAAGCTGCAGTGGCAGAGTTCCCAATCAGGGTGTCTGCACTAGGAAATACTACCCATTTCTCTCAAGTTCTAAACCCAGTACTTTACACCTGGAAGTCAAGGGCTTGGGATCCTCCAATAACTTAGCCAGGTTAAATTTAAGGGCTCCACAACACCCTAAGTTCTTTCCCACTCTGACTGCATGGCCTGGTGAGGGGTGCAAAGGGCACCCTTTTTAAAAAATTATTTGTTTTTGCAAACCCCTGTGACAGGATGAAGCAGTCATACCTTCTTTCTTCTTGGTGCCATCATAAGCCATGGTGGTCCTGCAGGAGCCTGTGAATGAGTTGCCACGTCTGGACTCCTTCCCCCGTTCCCATCTATAGGAAAAGGTCTGAGAAACAGAGAATGAAAATAACCTTCCCATAAAGAAGAATCACTGTGTAAATGGGGAAACTTTCTCTGAACCAAATAAAGATTCTATGGAAGACAGTGGGAAAGGAAAAGAGTGGTCACTCTTCAGGCTTGACCGATTTGGGTTTTTTAATCAAAGTGCATGTTGTATTATTTTAAAGATAGAGAATACCTGTCACTGTTAGGGACACGAAAAAACCACACACTCACCGTCAGGCTGAAGTGAGGAAAGAAGGGCAGTTTATTATGATTTGGGGTTTAAATAGGATTTGGAATTTGATTAAGAATTGGAGGACAGGAGGAACACTTCTCTGACCTCAGTGGTCAATTCAGAAGTCCATCACAGAGAGGAATGAAAACAATCTACTTTGTTTATGGTACATGCATGAGAGACTCCACTATAAGGTATGTAAACAGGATCATCAGAAGGCTAAAGAATCAGGGTGACAAATACCACCTCCTTCTTATAAAATATCAGAATCATTGAACTAATTTACTTATGAAAATAGAAAGAGGGAGAGAAGACAACTGAGTCTGATTTTCATGACACACAAAACTACGCAAACTGTGTCAAAGCCATTTTTTGTCAGGAGCCACTGTAGCAAACAGTGGCATGTTTAAAGAGATTTCAAATCCTTGAATCTCAGGTGAAGTGAAGGAAAAGAAGGGACCAGGCAGAAAGAATTAAATTACAAAAGATTTTTTTTTTTTTTACTAGAGTATAACACATTTTGTATTAGAGGTGTGTATCCTTCTGTGTTTCCCAATGCTAGCACTGCAGCCATGCTGAATGCCAGCCTGGGAGAGGGGATGGAAGAGAGCATTCCTTTTAGCTAGGCCTGCAGCAACCGAAGCTCTGCCCCCCAGGTTTCAGGCCTCCTCTAACTAAGTCACTGTGCCAGCTATGGGCATACAGCAGGACAGTGCTGCTATGGAATAGCCACACTCAGGTTCTCTCAGAGCAAACTGCTTTTGTTCCTCAGCCAGTGACCAGCTCAGCAAGAAAAGATTGACGTTCTGCTCCTACGGGATTAATCCAATCGCTCCCAGCTGCCTTTGTGTATTTGTGTGTATGTGCACAAGTGTAAACACCCAACCACAAAGACGGAGCAGTCTGCTCATCCCAGCTGTCATGTAATCTCATCACACTGAAGTTACATGGGAATACTTTGGGAGCAGGGAACTTGGGCTTGTACATCCCCCATTCAACTCGATTTTATAAACAACTAGCTGATGCTGACAATGTAAAGGTTATTCACCCCACAGAGGTGACTTAATTGATACAACAAAGTCACAACTAAATTAGGTTTCTGGGTACACAGGAGATGTTTCTGTTTAAATTCAGAAAAATACATGTTATTTCTTCAGGTTTTGGGAAAACACCCACTGCAGAATGTCGAGTCAAGTGGTCTAACCATTATATATTTATGCTAGCAAACACAAGGATTCTACCTACACAAAAGAGCACTGCATATGTATATGCAGAGAGCACTGCACTCGGCAATAAAAAAGAGCATCTTGCCACTTGTGGGCTTGTGATTTTAAACCAGATGTTGTCAACATTTTGTGCTCTTTGTCACACAGACTTCAGTGGGAAGACACACAACACCAAAGTATTGTGCTCAAGAAGGTAAGGGCCTAATCCAGATACTACGCAGCAAAACCAAGCTGAAGACAGTCATTTATGAATGGATGACCTGGAGAGCCTAAGATTTCTTTGTACCTATATGCATATCTTTTAGTCTCTCTTTAAATCTCATCTGCTTGGCAGGTACAGAGGTTGGTAGACACTGCCCAAAGCCGCTCACAGTCCAGCTCTCCAATCTGGCAAATACAAAACATACCCTTAAGTACTCTCATCTCGTAAACCTCAATTAGGTTCCCCTGCTTCAAATTCCCGGGCTTCAGCAGCGATGGCACAGGCTCAGTGGGGAAGATCTCCCTCCACGTCTCCCGTTCCTTAGCGCACACACGTGCGGGTTCAAGGCCCAGCCTTGCTCTTCTGCAGCCCCGGGGCTCCGCACGGAGCCCCGCTCCTCGGTCCCGCTGCCCGCGGAGGTGGCTCCCTCACCGCATGTCCCTCCAGCGCTCCCGGCCGGGGCCGCGAGGGCAGGCGGGACCGCCAAGCATCCCGCGCGCGNCGCCGCGCCGCCGCCCGCGGCCGCCATCTTGGACAGGGAGACAAGGGACCCTGGCCAGCCGAGCGCCGAGCGCCTCCAACGCGGCACCCGCGGGGCGGGGCGCCGGCTTGCCGAGCGCATCGATGGCCAGCGCGCCTCGCCGGGAGCAGGGTGTCCCCTCGGAGCCGTGCGACACACGGGTGGCATGTACGCGGGGCGTCTGTGCACGGCTCCGACCCCGACCACCACCAGTGGAGGGGTTCCCACCTTCCACCTTGGCGCAGCCTCCTCTTCGTGCGTGCGAGTGCTGCGCGGTCCCGGCACAGCTTCCCCGCTCTTGTCCGTGTCTGTAAGAGACTGAGCTGGCTGGGCTCGCAGCCCGGGCTAGTTGTTGGCTTTGTTGCTGCCGCTGTGGGTCAATGGGAAAGGGTGAAATCCTGTTATTAAACAGTTACAGAGCCAGCACTTCCATGAGATTAGTCACACACGGGCACGAATGGGCACATCTCCCTCAAGACACTTTGATTCCCCGAGGAGCTGAGGGGTTGCACTGTACAGGTGAGGATTCGGGGCCCGCTGGGGCAGAGATAAGCACGGCTGAACAGCACGCTCGGGACTACTGCCTGTGAAGGCATCACGCAACCCCCACACCCGTTCTTATCGATTGTCCAAAAGAAAGGCAAATTTGCCCCAGCTTCTTCTAAAGGGCTCATTCATTATTGCAAAGGCTTCAAAACAGAAGTTTAAAAAAAAAAGCTTAGGAAGCAGCCCGGTCAGAAAAGACTCCTTTCCCCCGTTAGATTAGCCCTTCACTCTGACCCGTTGGGAAGTTCAACAAACTTCATTTCGCTGTGACCTTAAATCCCATAATCTCTACTGATGCAAGAGCTGTCTTTTTATTTTATCTGCCAGCAGAAACCCCCGTGACTCTTTGGCAGAGGCTGCTCACAGTCACATGCTGTCTGCAGACTACCATTCCCAGACATGCCTGAGGTTAGACCTGACCCATCACAGGCAGGCCATTCCCCAGCCCCTACAGACCCGCCTTCTGGTCCTGCTGATGCTTTTGTGTCCTAACAAGTACAGAATGATGACAGTAATTATTTGCAGTCCAGTAGAGCCTAGAGGAATTTGAAGAGAATAGAGGCTTATGCCTGTTATACTGTGTGAAAGTGTAGTTTGATCCATAGTGAGAGGTACAGCCTGTACACACAGATCAATGTCTGCAAGTGCAGCAGCTGTAACACATCAGGGTAAACAGTCAACAGCCCCTAGGCTGGGCACAAAGCCTGTGTAGATGTTCTCATCCATCTATACTGGCAAAACCAAAATCACTCCTTGCCCTCTAGACTGTAACTGAGGAAGAAATCATGAAGTTGGACAAGGGCCTCTGCAAATTTATGACCAGGATCTTGCCAGCGCTGAACCTGACATGACCTGCTCCTTTACTTCTGCTTATTAGTGATGTTTTTAGGGGTCCTTGTGGTTGATTCATAACCCATTTGACAGTGCACAGCACAACAAAATCCCAGTTCCCATGTTTCTATAGTCTTCAGCTTTCTTGCTCATATTACAGGCTGTACAAAAACATCTATGGACATAACAAAAACATCAGTTAACTCCTAGGAGCTCCTGGCCTTTGGGTCAGGTGGAGACAGAATGGGAGCAAGTCAGAAGAAGCTGTCAGCATGGTTGGGAGAGGCTATGTGCAGCCCAAGGAAACAGGGATTCAGATTGCTTTGAAAATGGAGAGCTGAAATTAGCCTGGTATTTGATGATAGCAAGCATTTGGTAATGATAGCTAGTAAATGTGTGGGGATGGTATGTTTAATATTCTGCACCCTAGAAAGAGAAAGCATTTGAGCTCCCCTGCAGTTTAATGTTTTTAGTGCTGGATGGTTTATAGTTATTAGATTGTGTCAGGGACTGTGTGTGTATGAGAGAGAATGAATTTGCAGCTGAGTTTGCAAAAATGAGCATCTAGCAGGATACTTGCACATAAGACCACTGAAGCACCAATCATTCAGATTTCCCCTGTTGAGATCTATCCAAGTTTCTTTCTTCCCAAAAAACAAACATAATAGTAATAATGATAGTAGGAATTGTAACAGTAATAACAATAACATGTAGTCCCTTCTACTGCACTTTTCATCAGCAAAGAAATGCTCAGAAAAATTCATTTCAGTCATTCCCATTCTTCAGAGCTCATAGAGGGAACCAGACAGCAGCAAATATTGGCATTTTTTGGGTGCTTTCAAACAGCTTAACCTTTTGCTTTTCTGGAAAATCCAGGAATCTCTTTAGAGTATACACCTAGATTAAGCAGGTCAGGTGGGGAAAATGTCAAAATGCTGATAGCAAATTTAAGAGAGTCACAACCCCTTCAAATCCTTAACATTTGACAGAATTGTTTCTTTGTACTCTGGAATATAAGAGGTTGTAGCAAAGGAATCAGAAAATCAAACACTCCCTATAGCTTTTAGGAACTGAAGTGCACCTTCAGTCAGTCTCAGACTGTTGTGAGAATAGTGCTTATTACTTTTGCTCAGAGCATCTTGCATTCTTTTGCCTACATCCCTGGGAAAGAAACTGAAAAAGGGTACATGGTGTGTTCCCTCAGGTGTCCTCTTGGCTGTGAGTTACATATTGTATAAAGTGCTCTTGGCAGTGCAGAACATTTTAGGAGATGTGTATAGCTCCCTATGCTTAATGCAAGATTAGTTATATACTAAGGATTTACTGCCCATGAAGCCACTCAACCTGGCCTTGCTTTCCCCACTTTATTTCCACCATGCATCCTTGTTGGCTTATTTTCTCCTGACTGAACAACAGTCCAAGCAGCAAGCTTTAGTAGCCCTCTTTTGTTTCATTGGGTTTTTGTGCTTAGTTTTGTGCTGTCTCAAGTGCAATGAGTGTAAGAGGAATGAATAATAACATGAGCATGAGCTTACAACCAAGTTATGTACTGAATAAAACTCAGTACTCAGAGCTCTGTGAACAATTATCAATTTTACCTGTCATTGTTTTGTAACCCCTAAATCTCTTTTCATTCCTGTCCCAGTTTCTCATTTTTTTCCCCTAGATTCTGAGATGATTTGGGTTCTGAGATGATCATTAACTGGAATGGGACCTGGTTTAAAAACTCTGCTCTCCACTTAACGAAGAAAAGCAGCACACAGGCAGTGATATTCTTGTAGCAGTTATTAGCCTTGTTGCTTGTTTTGCACAGACAGTGTTACCCTTCTCTGTGCACATTACAAGACTTGTGTGTTAACAGCTACCAAGCTGCCCTTAAACAGGAAAGTGGGGGAAGTGACCACGATGTCTCAGTGACTTCGGATGTAATGAACCTTGCTTGCTTGCTTGCTTGCCAATTGCCTCACCCATATAATTTCCTTAGTCTTATTTATAAACAAAGCTGGTGACTCCTCTTTTGATACAAGGACTTGCTTCCTTAGAGAATCAAAATGTCAAAAGAGTTTGTTATGTGCATTGTTTCAGTGTTGGGTCTTTATTTAAATTTCTTCCTCTCGGTCTTTGCTTTTTTACAGGATGCATTCATTTTCGTGCCTCTTCATCTTTCAGTACAGTCATTAATGAAACCACAAAGGTGTGTGCATCCATTTGTAATGTCAATACAGCAGCCCGAATGTTCCCTGGAGCTACAGCATCTGTCACAGCAGGGACACACCCCCTGCTCCTTGTGCTGCATCCTCTGTATTCATGCTGAGAGAGCTAAGGTGAGATGGGAGGTCAGCATCCTTCTGGTAGGGAAAAAGTACGGTGAACTACAGTAGGATTTATGGGGTCTGGAGATGAAGAGCCTGTTCCTGGAAGCGGTTAAACAAAGAAGAAAGGGCTGTATTGGGCTGATACACAAAAAGGGAAGGCTAAATGCAGGCAATCAGTCAGCATTGAATTTGCCTCTTTTCACTGATTTCATTGTCTCCCTTCTCATCACCTGCCAGGGAGGTAGAATTGGTTTAATCTGAGTTTCACGGAGCCATGCAAGGCCTACTGCATTGCTTTCAGCACTGAGGTTGTCCTCCATGCCTGTTCCCTGGAGACCTTGCTGGTGTCTGCTCACAGCCCTGGTCCCATAAAAAAGCAGGCATTCAGCTCTATCTGTATTCTTGGTTTGCATTTTCCTTTTCCCCCTTGAATGTGTTAATTTATTTAAATTCCTCCTCTCATACCTTGATTACATTATGGGCCTCTTCTGTACAGGTCAGACTGACCTGCTCTTCTTTTTTTAGACATTGTAGCATGATCCTTCACCTTTAGGAAGAAAAGTCTGTAACTCTGGGGTGCTTCATTTCTGCAGCTTTCTGCTTATGACAGATCCAGAGCATTGATATCTGTCCTGTATTGGGTAACAGAAATTACCATATTACTAATATTTCTCTCCAAATAATGCAGATGGCTCATGGCTAATTCTGCGGACCAAGGCTGCATATTGCCTCTGCTTCTGGCTACAGATGCCATTGGTGGAGATCAGAACTTCTGGCAAAAGCAGAAATTTTCACTGTTACCTGAACAGCTAGAAAGTGGCAGTGAAGTTTGCAGAGACTGGCAACAGGACAGTGCTGCGTGCAAAATTCTTGAGATGCCAGCTGGGGTAATGCCAAGCTTGTGACTGTAGTGTGCCATGGTCTATGAAGCTGCTGCAAAAATATGGGCAAGGGACAACATGTGGAAAGGGCTCCCGACTCACTAAGGCTGGAGTCACGGTAAAGGCAAGGAGATGTACTGGTGTGATGAGAGGTGAGGAGTAGCAAAAAGTTACGAATTGCAGAGTGGTTACATGTTGGGAGAAGTTGGTGGTGTCGCAGGACATTTTATGTGTTTTACATAACAGGTAATTTTCAATGCTTTCAGGGTCACTGGATAAGACAACATGATCTGGGTCATCAAGTGCTGTTCCCTGCTATTGTAGGCCCACTGTCATTCAATCCCTTTTAGTAAACTGATCAGTCTTCATCTTTAAAGTAATCAAGTCTCATTCCCCCACAATGCTTACTGGGAGACTGTTCCGGAGTCTCTTTTGTCTGATGGTTAGGAACCATCTCCTAATTACCAGCTGAAATGTATACATGGTTAGCTTGCATTCATTTGTTCTTGTGCCAACATCTTATTTTAGCTAATATAATTATTGTCTTTTGTTGCTGTTTTTGCTCAGAAGTATTTATAGAGAGCTGTCATACCTGCACTCATTCTCATTTTGCAAATAGAATATTTCACTCAAAGGAAAGAAAAACTGTACTGCATGGAGACATCAACCCCTCTTTCCCCAAATATGTAAAAGCAGTTAGCCCTTGGTATGGGGGTAAATATAGCTGGTCAGGGATACAGTGACTGTTTTTTGTGATTTCACTATTGTTTGTTTGTGAACTTACTTAAAGAAGCCTCACCTCTCACTGTGCCACAATCTGAAATAAAGTTAAATCAAGCTCACTTTTCTGGATTACAGGAGAACCTAAAAATAATGTCCTGTGGCATCACAACCTAGTACAAGAGAACTATCTGGAGGGGAATTCTGCAGTCTAGGCTGTGGCTGAGCTCATGCTGGAAAAGATGGAGGAATTAAAGGCCTCTATAAAATGAATTTTAGCTGTGCTTTGCTCCAAGCAGAGAGAAGAGTCATAAAGCTGAGCTTTATGTTTTGTGTGAAGACAGTATTGGTCTGAAGTGTAAGTACAAATGTGGGATAAACTTGAAATGAGAACATTTTCTTTCTAATGCACATCAGAAACCTTCAGAAGAAGTTAAGGTGCTTCAAGATGAATCAGAGTGGAAGCTCCTTTAGTCGCTCACTGAACCATGCAGCAACATTTTGAAATTTCTTCTTTTCTTTCATCAATTGCTCTCCAGATGGAAGTTGAAGGTTTTCAACATTGTCTGGGGATGCTGAAGCTGTGACAATCTGAGAAGCAGTTCTGAACAGCCTCCCAGTGATTCTCAAATCCTTATCATGTGCCTGGGCTGTGTACTGATCACTTGTACACAAGGGGGATAAATTGTTCTCCCAAGAAGTGCTGGTCCCAAATAAGGCACATGGGTCTGTATGCCCCACATTTATTTTGGTGACAGACCTAGGAAAGAGTTTTGTGGGTTTCAGTCATCATTTCAGAATGGGGGAATGTAAAAAAAAACAACAAACCAACGCAAAACCTGTTGTTTGTTCCTATGCAGGATATAACAGTGTACTTATATAGAGAGAAGTAGAGAGATTATATCAGTGTATATCCCAGTCATAACTCTTTTCTTAACAGTACCAGACAGGGAAAGCTCTTGAGTATTGGTGCTGCACTTGGAGCACAGAAAGAATGGGATGTTTTACAGTCCTGGATTCAATTCACAGTTAAATGTCTCAGGTAATGGAAGCATTTACCACATCACTCAAGAGCATTGTATTGTCTGCTAGACTTCATAAGCAAGGAGTTTTCTTTTTTATTTAGTTGAGCTGCTTGCTTTTTTCTGAAGAAATAAATGACCAAATAAAATCCAAATCTGAAAACCTCCCCCACTGAGTCTATTTCAGTTGTGACTGTTTTCTTCACATTTTCTTCCTTGAAATGCATTAGTTTCCAGTTGAAGGAACCTGAAGAAAAGATGATTATTACCAAGAAATTTGCAAATTAGCACAGCTCAGAACACCCCCACAGCAGTGTACTAGTAAAATGGGTGAGGCTGGGCTAAAATCTCTCTATATTTATTTGGATCATTCTATGTTTGGATTTAGCAATCCTATTACTGAGCTAAAAGTTAGGACTCTTTAGACACATTTGTCCTGGAAACAGCACTAATAAATTACAAGGTCTGATAGGTGGGAGGATGAGGACAGTGTCTAAGATCTAACAAGGAGAAAAGTAACAGACATTCTTCCATTTCTATTAAGTGCGTTCGCATATTTTCAGCACATTCAACAAATGAATAGTTCTGTGCTTGGACAAAATTAGTGGTTAAAGAGAAGCAAAATGCACCAAGTATGGTGTGTGGGATATTGCAGTGCTATTATGCAAATTTGTGCTATGTCTTCAGCAGGAGTTTTCAGTTCAATTTAGATCTACTCCAAAGGAGGAGAAGAGTGTGTTTTAGTCAGACCACTGGGATGAGACTATGCATTGAAAAACTTCCATATAAAGAAATATTGAAACATCAGTGAAAAGATGGAGAAGGAATGGAAAATGTACACCATGTAAGGTAGAGTGCAGAAGAAGATGTGACCATTTATCACTGAGGATTTTTTGTGAAACAAGGAGAAAGGAGAGCTCAGTGGAGAGGGAAATGACTGGTAAAATGAAGCTTTGTGCTATGACAAAAAGAGACAGTGGAAATCCCTGCTTTCAGGTTTCTTGGAGTACAGGAGCGCAATTTTAAACTAGGGTGGAAATTTCTGTATTAATTCTAGTGTAATTAGGTAGTTGAAAATACACTTTTTATTTGAACTTTTCCATTCTGGAAATCAGAGCCCTGCCATGTTCCGGAACAGAAGTTGAATTTGACTTGTGAGAACCTTTCAAGAAATGCTCATGGGAGAAAAATGATCACATAAATATCAAATGCATCATTTCTTAAATGTTCCTGCTCTGGTCATTGCTAGCACTCATGTCTCAGCAATATCTTTTAGGCTGAATGTGGATCTACACAACATTATGTTCATTATGTGCTGAAGACATCCAGAACTGTATTTTTCACTGTATTCCTCTCTTTACCATAGGTAAGTTCACAGTTTATGTCTGTATCCTGCACTGCTAAGCTAGTACTACCTGCCAAGATTTACAGCATCTTCCCTTAAGCTCAAATGGTTATAAAAATCACTAGATGGCAGCAGTGCCATTTCTGGTCTCCTGTTGCCCTGAACTCCTGCTCAGAGCTGTATGCTCTGGGGGGCTCCTTGTAGCCAGTTCCCAGCTTTGCAGGGTATGCAAGAGCAGCTATACCCACTGAGAAAATACTTGCCTCTTCCTCAGCAAGAGATTTGTGCTCTCCATTTGGTACCTTCCCAAAGGCTGGGTTTTAACAGATGATTCCCTATTTTTTCTTCAGATTCCTTGTTTTTCTCTGAAATTGCCCCAATTTGTAGCTTGCAGACACTGGTATATACACATGCTAATGACTGTGTTGTTATGATATGTTATATGCTTCCAAGATAGTGCAAGCTTTGGCTGAGAGCAGGGAATATCCCTGGAACCAACAGAAGTTGACTCCATGGCTCAGGTATGAAACTGAATAATAGGAATTTGTAAATGGCACTGTTTGTTGTTGTTGCACTGTTGCAGTTGGCTTTGCTCAAAAAAATGCTAAAAGCAAAGTGCTAAGAGGAGAGAAATACCCTGGAGAATTAAAAGAATCAGAATAATTTTGGTCTTGAGCTGTTGCTGCACGTGTCCCGCTGGTCAGCCCGCGTTCGGCTG